>ARYC01001466.1:0-78784 GCA_000711775.1 Oxytricha trifallax | reverse complement strand
TGCACCTCCTAAATCGGTACGTACTATAATCAACTTATTATTGATTGTAAAAATGGTTACTTTATCACCCAGATTTAGAGCTTGATCGTCTCTTAGCACTCATATTTCTTCTATAATACTCTAAAAACTTCCCTTGAAACTTGTAGGCTTGCAAAGCTCTCATATAGGCTCTCAGTTATAGAGGCAGTTTTATAATTTTAAATTCAAATTTAAATATGAGCGCTATCATTTTAAGAAAAACAACAGCACTTCCATAAAACTAAATGAGACTTACCTTTGGCAGCAATAAAAAATGTGATAACTGTGAGATGAATTCTCATAAGGAACTACCTGAGCTATCACTTGGTCTCTGTTATTAAAATAGAAATTAATAATAGAAAATAAATGGCAAACAAGTGTGTGGGAGACAGAGAGGAGGAGAAAGGTATTAATGAAATGCCTATACAAACTGATGAAGTAGAAGTATACTTTTGTGAGTAGTGTGAGAGAGACTTCGCTCATAAATCTAGTTGGTATAGGCATATGAAAGAGCATAGAGAAGCCAAGCCAACTATTTACTTAAAGCACGATAAAATCGACGGAAAGTATGAGTGCTTCGAGTGCCATAAGCAGTATGCTCATACAAGAGATTTAAGGAAGCATCTTTTAAAAGCTCACAAAAAAGATTTAGAAATTGAAAAGCATGAAGATGAATTGAAGCTACTGAACAAAAGAAAAACAAGAGAATCTTCGAAACCTGTAGAGCTTGAACAAGCTAGTGAATCAGAATATGTGAGGAAATCACGCAACCTACTAGCATCCGAAATCACAAAGATCATGATTAAAATTCAATACAAAAAGATTCCTGTTCTTGCCTAAATTGACCTAGACACTTCACTTTAAAGCTACCTTATATTAGAAGAATCTTTTGATAAGAAAGTTATCAATGATCATCAGTATGCATACAAGGTGTATCCCTTCAACTATCTCTTAAGTGATGATAAATACTAGATGGAGTTTACAAATGAGTATCAAGTACTCACTCAAGCAAAGTTCAAAGAGTGTAGATACTTAATAAAGTTAGATGCTGTTCTCCTTGCCAAGGATCATGTTGCTTTCAGACTCCCACTCTATGAAATGACCCTAAGAGATTTCATTACAGATCAAAGAAATCATAAGTAGCTTGGATAAATAGCAACTCAGACCATACAAGGTATAAAAGAGCTTCACAAGTTAGGGTTTGTTCACAGAGATTTGAAGCCAGAAAATATAATGATAAACTTCTCACCAGTAAGAGTAGCAATAATCGATTTCAATAGAGCCTAAAGAGTGGAAGTATCAAGGCTTGGAACTGTAATGGGAACTCAAGGGTACTATCCAGAAAGAGAAGACTGGAGAGATGGTGACTTTTAATGGGATGTGTGGGCTTTAGCAGCAATAATAATAGAGTGCGATATGCCTCGCAACGATTACTACTCTACAAGGTGTGAGAAGGATGCTAAACAAAGAATAAATCAATTTATTGACAGGACAAGAGTATCTCAATCAATGAAACAAATGGCAGAATCAATAATAATAAAACCAAACTCTAGATCAGACATATAAATAGAGCAGATAGAGTTGTGGTTAAGTAATATAAACTTCAGACCTCTACCACATGATCCTAAAGTGCATTTTGAGTGATTAAATTAAATACATTTACTATAAATTTCACATTAAAACCTATTAATACCCCAACCCCTAACAAATTCCCTACAAATGAAAGCACTTATAAACCTCATTAAGGGGTTTTGGGGTTTTGAATCTTCCTAGACTATGAGTTAATCGTTCTATAATGAGTCTCCTGATGCCACTCTTTCAAGAACAGGTTGATAATTTCTTTACTATATATAAATATAAAATTAATTCAGATCCCCCAATGAATATTAATTCTGAGGGCAACTTATTATATTATGTTTAATTATTAATAGTACTTTATAACTTAGACAATAGGCACAGCTATTAATAGTTAAGTTCATAAATCAACTTTAATTAAGAAATTAACTCAGATTTAATTAATTGCTTTTCTTTGTAATTTAATAGATAAGAAAAAAGATTATTGCATAAATTTAATTAATATATGGAAATATTCAATTTTTTAAAGAATTATAAAAATAGGTGAAAATAAACTTGAAAACGTAAAAGATTCTCTATCCCAATTAATATTTTAATTATAAATTAAATTAAAAGTATTAATATTACTTTAACTTACAATGGTTAAGAAACTAAAATCCAGGGAACTAAATGTTTTTAGAAGACACTAACTCGGATTTGGAGGATTAAGACCCCTACTAAATAAGAAAAGAATACTCTCCATAATATAATTTATGCCTGCTACCTACTCAAGAAGTTACTAGTTAATTGTTGAATTATTTATTGTGGTAATAGATTTGGTTTGGGATTATATAAATAATCACTTACTATTTTCCTGTTATTTTCTATTTAAAGGATAATTATGGATTGAAAATTTGCCTGGGTTTTTCTAATTATATTGATGATTTTTATTGATAAATTTTTAGAGAGGTGGGAGCGAAGAAAATTGCAAATTGCTTGTATTTCAATATGATTTTATAAATCTGTTTTTCTTTGAGAACGATTAATCAGCTCATAAAGAGATAATGACATAATTTAAATCAGATAAGTTAAAAATATAAATGTTTAACAAAATTACAAAATACAAAAAATTATCAAAGCATTTACTTTCAATTAATCAGAATAAAATGTCAGATTGGATACGAAATTATCACTTTTTAAAAAAATAGGTTAAAAAATTAAGTTTGATTGTAATATTTTAATACCAGTTATATTGTATAGGTTCTTATAAACAATTATTACGTTCTTTGGCTAGAAAACTTCTTTTGAATTTTCGACCATATTTGATGGACGACTAAAAGTTAAATCCTTAAACGAAAGAGAGTTGCAGTTTTTAATTTATCTTTTTATCAATTTTAATTCATTCAATTATCATTAAGCAATAATATATATTTATATACAATTACTAGTTAGATGGATAAGTGGATGCCTTTTTTGCCAGAATAAAATTAGCAGAATCAACAAATTTTTAAGTCCAAACAAAATTAAGAGTGCTAATACTTCTCTTTGAATTAATGTTTTGAACCTTAATCCCATTAACTCTTTCAAGAATACTATGAATATGATAATTTCAGGGGGGGGGGTCTGCCAAAAAATAGCATTCCACTTCAATATTTAAATTTATTTAGTTATGACAAACATATAAAAGAAAAGTATAATTTTAATTTTCAATTTTCATGACTCTTTATTATACAACTTTTTCAATACAATTTTTAAAGGTATTTAATATTCCCTTTTTTAATTATAATTTAGAAAATATATGTTTTAAAAATAATTAATTCATCAAGTTAAAAGAGATATTGATGTTCATTTAAAGCTTAATTTGTTTAATATAATTTAAAGATTTTGAAGGGGAAAAACTGTTTATTAATATTTTTGGGGAATAGAGCATTATTTTTACGGGAGAAAAACTCCCTTTTTAGGTTCTTAAATGAAAAGTCGGGGAATAAAAAGTTCTCTCCCACATAATTTTATTTAGCTAATTTAAATTATTTATTAATATTTGTTATAAGAGTTTATGAGCTTCGATGAATTTTTAGACCTAAAAATGCCTTAAATTTTATAAAATTAATGTTTTAAAAAAGGCTTATAATTAAAATAAATAATTTAAATTATAAATCCACTCTCAACAAGGAAAAAGTGCATTGTTTTTTCCCAATAATATCCCAACTAGGTAAATTAAAAATTCAATAATTTCTAATATACTAAAATTTTCAATTAAATATATTCATCAAATTTATAAATTGGTTTGTTTATATTTCATTTAATGTAAGTTAAATTACTTTTTATTATGATATAAAAATTTATAATAAAATTATATAATGTTTAAATTAATCTCATCAATTAATTAATATGCTCTTATAGAAATATTTCTTGCTATCCAGAGAATCAAGCTTGCTAAGAAATCTTAAATCTTTAGGATAAAACCTTATGTGTATTAAATTTAAATATATTTTCTTATGAATTTTATATTTTTATTATCATAAAATTTTATGGGACTAGTCATAACAACATTATGAGATAGCTCATACATCATATGTGACCTAGGCGGCATAACTATTTGATGATTTGAGTAGATCTCTTCTAGAGGGTGACAGAATATTTTATATAACAACTTTTTAAATATTTTTCAAAAACTTACTAAATATCAAAAATATTCATATATTTGTTATACAGACCCTCAGCTATAATTTGTGAGTATCTTATAAGTCACTTTATAATAACTTTTATACACATTTATTGATAAAAATTTAATCGAATTTGATTAGTTAATTAAAAAATAATCTAATATTAATAAGATTTTTTTTCCTCAAATATTCGAGTTTAATTTAATTAAGCTCGATAATGATAGTGTACAAGATAAATAAATTCATTTTCAATGCATCAAATATAAATTTTTAAAGTGTTATCTGGACAAAGCTACTTTAATGCACTATCATTATTGAGCATAATTAAATTAAACACAAATATTTGAAAAAAAATCTTATTAATATTAGATTATTTTTTAATTAATTAATCAAATTCGATTAAAATTTTATCAATAAATGTGTATAAAAGTTATTATAAAGTGGATTATTAGATACTCATAAATTACAACAAAGCAATGAAAAAATTTGATATTTAGTAAGTTTTTTTTATTTTAATATGAAAAAAGTTGTTATATAAAATATTCTGTCCCCTTTAAGGAGAGCACTGCCAGTTGATTTTAAGGATGGAGCATTTAAAAGTGCTTTTTCCCGTCCTTTAAACATTAACTATGATTAAAATATCAATTTATATTTATTTTATATAGTGATTAAGGGACGGGTACTGTGGGTCAGTGGGTGACTTACACAGCATCACCACAATCATCATAATAGTTGGCTGCCTAGGTCACTAAAAATGATGATATTTAATAAACGATCAATTTTAGCTCTATTTCCTCAAACACCCTTGACAATCTTTCAACATCTGACCCTCAAGATATATCATTTATATTTCTATATATAAAAAATAGGGAAGACGAGGAACAAATAGAGTAATATTCAACTCCAAAGGCAAAGCGTGATTACGCTTATAAGTAAATTAAATTGAGAAATTTATCAACTATAATATAGGTTTCCTTTGAGAGTCTTTAGAAGACGATTTGATTAATTCTTTTTGAAATACATTACATTCTCCTTTGAGCAATATGATAACCCAGAGAATATTTCTGAAGAAGAATACATGATAAAAGCTAAGAAGAAATTCTATAAGCTACCTATCTAAGACATTATTTCATTCATGAAATCATTCTTGGAGGGTTTTAATATTCTCGAACCTATAAATTATAATTATACTAGAGTTTAATTTGAATAATAAAGGTATATAACTAAATATAAACCTTCAAACTATATTCTCTACCAGGCTGTGGTTTTTATTCATAAAACCAGATATGGACAATCTCAAGTTAATTTTAGGGTTTTACTTTATTTTATACTACTAAACTTATTTTAAATATAATTTTATTGATAAAATAATTTCTAAGACAAACCTAGATTTAAATTTATTACTAAATAAACGAAATAAATATCTTTTAAATTTTTTATCTTCATTAAAAGAATTAAAAAGCCTTTATTTAAATATTGTTTATAGAAATATTCTAATAAATATTCTAAGGTATTTTACTGGAAAAGATTATCTCATGATTAATTAAAATTAACTAACCAAAAATTGCAATTATAAAATTATCATGAATTTTTATTTTTAATATCATATTTTAATATCATATATATCGATATATATGATTCAAAAAAATCAATATTAATGGCAGAGATTTACAAAAACTTACATAATAAATAATTTTTAATGCTTTATTAGGGAATTTTTACATAACAAAAATGAGGATAAAAATTAAAAAAATTCTATTTTTGCATGCCAGTAAATTTGCCTCCACCAAAAGTTGGGAAGAAATCTGACAAATAAAAAAAGCTTGAAGCCGAGTTGCTTGAATTACTTCCAGGTTTTAAAATTCCTGAGAATTTTAAAGGAAATGACTTTTTCAACAAAAATACTAAAAAGTTGAGAAAAACCTTTTTTAAACTTGACCTTGTTGAGAAAGTCTGGAACTAAATCATGGAATTTGCTACTAAATATTATTAGTTATAAATGAATAATTTATAATTAAGTACAGAAGAAGACATTTTTAAACGAAGCTACGCTTATGAGGAACATACAGAGACCTTTAGGAAGTTAAAATTAATAATTGTTTATTTTAATTTAGAAGATTACAGCTGAATTTATAGCTGATAGATTTCCTTTAATGTTGCCTCAGTTTTGGTATCGAAAGTTTAAACCACTAGATAAGTCTAATGCTTGACGAATATTATGTTTAAAAAAGTTACTAGGGCTGTATATACCTAAATTTATTGCTATAAACAAAAGTATATCATATATTCATTGTGTTAACAGACAATTGAATTCGAAATAATTAAAACACAAATAATTAATTTAACTGCAATCAAATCCTCTAATTCTTCAGATAAAATAATTTTAATATTTATCGCTTAATTAAATCAATATATTAATAATCTTTTGAAGACACTTTAAAGAAAAATACTTAGAGATTAGTTAGAATGTTATTAATAAAATATGATTTTTAATCGAAAAAAAGTTTAAAAGTAAAAACAATTGTTATAATTATTTTCCTATAAAATGAGATTTTATATCAAATTTTTTCTTCGAATTGAATTCAAATTATTATTTCATAAGTAAGATAAAATATTACCTGCTTCTATTTAATTAAAAAATATATGATACAATTATTAAATTGATAAAGTCCTTTAAAATATTAGAAAGCCTTAATTTAGGAAAGTTTAAAAATTTAATAAGGATATAATAATCAATAATATACCAATTAATTTCAGTTTTAATCTATTATTTTATACCTAATTACTCCTATAAATAAATAAATTAAAATATATTCTTATTTATTAACTATTATTAAAAAGATAAAAAATGACTATTAATTCAACAATTTGTGTTTACTCATAATATTTTTATTATCATATTCAAAGATTAAAGAAAAAGGTTAAATGATTTGCATAGTAATATTTATAACTGTGCATATAAAAATTTTAATATCGTATAGAAATAATCATTCTTAAATAGGTTTCTTGATTTTTTATATATTATATATACTATCACCATTATATTCGATTAATGATTTTTCTTCTTATATTTGCCGTCGACTATTCTAATTGTTTTAAATCTTAAATTAATCCTAATAGACAAAATAAATTATCAAATATAAATTGAATTCTAAATTACATATTAACCAAATTTTAATTAAAATAGACATGTATATTTCATAAAAATATTTAATAACAATTTCAAACTAAAATAATTAAAAAATAAACATCTTACTACTATATTTTCTACATTTAAATATTACTGTTCTATAAATTTACATTGAGATAAACTCAATTAAACTTTAATATATAATGTTATAAAAATTCGATTATTTTAGATTAGACTTTGAGAATTTTTATAAATTTAAGTAGAATCATGAAAAATATTCATTATTTACTTAGAAATAAAAATGAACTGGGAATTGATATGATTCAAGAAGAAATTAATGGTTCAATTCATAAAATACAATTTATTATAATTTATAGATATCTTTTAATTAATTTTATGATATAGTTAAGTACTAAAATGTATATCTGATATCATGAATTCATAATAAATTTAACTCTATCTCTTTAAAATTACACTCTCAATAATAAAAATTAAAAAAAACTAAAAATATTATGTTTTTGGATTAAATATATAAATATTCTTGACACATAATTTAAATTATAAATATTTTATGTAATAGTTTCTATAATTTTAATAGTCAAATCAACTTTTTGCTTATTATATATTTTAAATTTAAGTAGTTATTTTATAATTTAAATTGGGAAAATGGTAAAAAATTCATTTATTTTTCTATATTTTATTGATATTTTATATTAAATTAATTTAATTCTTATATAAAAATTTAAATAAAACCTATCACTCGCTATATATATTCAATTTTTTTATATTATTTACATCATAGAATAAAAAAATAAAGAATTTTGTTATTGATTAAAGTATTTCTAAATATATAAATCAGCATCATACAGAAAAAAATTATATATATATCAAATTTATCAATAAATTAAATCAATGAAGTCATATTACCGCAAGAATAACAATCTCAGAGAGTCCTCTGAAAACCTTGAATTATGCAACTACGAAACTTACCAGATAATGGAAATGTCGGGAAAGCATGTGGCAGACTAATATATTTTATAAATTTTATTATATATTTAACTAATTTAGTATATTTTAATAGACTAATATCTTGAAAAGCCCATTGAAGTTATTTTGAAAAACGAATGTTAAGACTGTGAAACTTATCAAACAGCTTACAGTAAGCTTCAAAGCCACATGCCTCATCTAATGCAATCAAGACTATCGTTACTTTAATTTAGTTAAGAAATATCTATCTTTATGTAGAAATGATATTTTTATTATAATATCTTTTGATTCTCTTTTGGAACTTAAATGCAAAGAGTGCAAGATAAGATAATTATCGAATCAGTTTGGCCCTATGTTAAGTGATCAACATAGTTTTTCAAGTAGACCTGAGGATAAACTTCATAAAAATTCATTGGATGAGAGCGAAACTGAACAAGATTTCACATTTGATGATGATCATGTTACAGTTTAGCTTTTTATAATATTAAAATTAGGAAAACAATATTTAAATGAAATATCTAATTTATATAAATATATAGTTAAATAAAAGTTGTTTTAGGAATTTATTATATTAAAAAAAAGCTCAAGTATACCTTATAATTTTCTGAAGCTAAAGATTAAATATTTTTATTTTATTAAGAAATGAAACAATTTCTTTAAAAAATGAAAAATTATATTGAATTCAAAAAATATAAAATATTTCTTATCGACTATAAAAATTACTGTATTTGTTATCTCGATAATTTATTATTAAATAATAAATAGTCACGTCACATATTAATTTCAATTTCTTCTCTTTTAATAAAAAAAGGTGCTTGTTTAATTCTTAATTTTGTTTTTAATTATTGCCAGAAAATCGAAGTAGGGGTTATTTTTCATTCTGTATGCATATTTTTTTTCTCAATAAAATATTTTATTTGAAGAAGATTTATCATTAAGTAGAATTTTGACTTTCTTAATACTTTGTCTTATTTAAAATCTGTCATTTATTTCAGATTTAGTAATAATATAAATTTTAGGGTGATTCCGAAGATTCTTTAACATTTGAAAAGTAAGGGCCTAGGGAGTGGTCTCATGCTTCAACCACAATCTCAGATACATCTATATTAGAGGTAGAACAGGCAACTTTTTCCGAACTAAATTGCTTAAAATTTGATCATTCAGATTTTTAAAGCAACTTTAATTTCAACATTATGTAAAGATGTTTATAATATTAATTTTTTTAAAATTTAAGCAATTAAGTCCAAAAATTGTCTAAAATTACAGACACCTCATTGACATTACGAGAGATATAAGAAGCTAAATTATTTATCTTTATGACTTTTTCTTTTTTATAAAATAATATCTGTTAATAGTATGGATAAATTGCAACCTTAATTCCTTATTTAAACTATCCCAATCTTAACTTTATTTAACCATTATCATTGTAAAATCTTGAAATAATAGATATAAAGGTAAACTGGATTATTTTTTTCTTTATATAAAAGTATTTCATAGATAACAATAAATTTATAATAGAAATTTTTATAATTTAAAAGCACTGTATGATTAATTCACTAAATCTTTTAAAATATTTAAATTTTTATAAATATTTTAAGCTTCAGCAAGAACGAATTTTCATACACCAAAATAGACAAAGGACCTATTTGAATAATCTGATGAGGTTCAAGATTTTATTATTTACTAACATACAATTTTATTACAATGATGAAATTAATTTGTGGTCATAAAATATAACATTCTTGAACAATTTCATGATTTGAGAATTCCTTAATAAATTAATTTTTTTAATTAAACTTTTAATTAATTATGGATAAAATTCATGAAGCTTTTGTATAAGTTAATAATATGTACCTAAATTAGAAATAAAATATAATTTTATTTAGTAAGATAATATTTTATAAGAACATTTATTACTTTTAATAAAATCATTATAGAATGAAATATTTAGTAATTTATTTTTCAATAAATCTGACAGATATACATTACTTAAAAATAATGCAAATTATTAATTATTGATTTTAATACTTGATTAAAACTATTTTAAGAATTATTGTTTTGAAATTATTATTTTTATGATTTCCCCTTTGATGGTACAAATTATCTACAAATCAATAGCATCTAGAATGAGATACAAACCTCAATAAACCTTGAAGAGCACTAAAATGTTTGTTTTCGCACTATACTGGATAAAGAATAAGAAAGGTACGTAGGTTAAAAAGTAAACTTTTAAAGATTTTGATATAATTAAAAACAAATTATTTAATATATATAATTAGGCTATATATTTTTATGGAATTAAATTCTCAAATTTAATAAAAAAAACTATTTTTATGAAACTTAATAAAATTTCAAATAGATATGTTTTTAATATTAAAAATGTTTAGAAAATTAAATGTATAAGTAAAAAATATTTTTTGGGGTTATTTATCTTCTAAAAATAAATCTATTTTTTTAAATATACTAGATTTTCAGTTAAAATATTTTATATAAGACATAATAAAGCATTTATAATTATTTAGGACATACTTATTTATTTAATAATATATTATCAAAACTTTTTATAAAAATTTAACTATTACAATTAAGTAAATTTTTCATTTGAGTATAAAGCGAATCTCAAAAGATTGCTAGCCCACACAAGGTGGTTCGGCATATTCTTCAAAATAATGCATGTGGTGGCATGTTGGCATGAACCAAATGCCAAAGCAAACCTTCTCACAAAATGAAATCAGTTTCTGTGAGAAGTGTTGATGAAGGTATCGAAACAAAATGGCCAAGTAATATATTTTATACTAACTGATTTGCATAAGCCCCAGTATTAATTGCAGTAAAACTTCAAATGAAATTATAATTTTTTATGATAAAAAATTATTAAATATAAATTACATGCCCAATTAATTAATAATATTTAAAGATCCAATAAAATTGCAGGAATTATAATTTTAACCATTCATTCTAATTTTGTAATTAACTTTAAAATATAGGATGAATTAATAAATCAATGAGATAAATAAAACTTACCATTTAAATGACAAATCCTGTCAAAATGTTACAAATCAAATATTTCAAACAAATGACAAAGAAAACATTGAAAACTAATAGTAATTCTATGAGGATCTACTGTGCACCTTATCAGAGTGCAAAATTAATCAATTAAAAATTGATGAATCTAAAAAATACTAAAAACTTGGACTCTTTAAAGAAAAATCTGAAATAAGGACGAAAAGTTGTGGTACATTTACAGTATATACTAAATATTCATAATACCCATGTATTATTAACAAAAATTAAGAATTTGATAAATTATGTAGATTTAAATATTTCATTAAGTAAATTCATTTTTGCTGATATTTTTAGGTAAAAGTTGATCAACTTTGTAAATCTATCTTTTGCTAAATTTATAATGAATTTTATATTTTACATTAAAAAAATTACATAACATAATTTGCAATAATATTTAAAATATAGTTAAATATTATAAAAAGGGGAATTGTATTTGATTTTTTATAAATTATTTTTAAAAAATTAGAGTTAAAAACCCTAAATACATTTTTAGTTAATTTTAAAATTAAAAATCAATAATTTTATGATAATAACTAGCCTTAAAAAAGGAATCTTGATATTCAAATCAAAACAGCATCTGCTATACAAATCATTTTATCACAAACATCCAAAAAGATTCTAGAGTTAGAAGACTTTGGTGTTTTTAAGAGCATTACTTAGAGTAATTTGGAAACATAATATCAAAGAAAAATGTTCAAAATTGCCAAAAACATCTTGAAACAGCAAACTTAATAATAAGAAGAGGCAATGAAGTATTTTGTCATTCCAAAGAAGTTTATTTTAACTTGTATTTTTTAATTTATGAAATTATTGTTTTATTCTTAGAAATAAAATGTAAAGTACATTTTAGGCAACGCACATAGAAAATTTATAAGGAGCTTTATTGAATAACAATATCTATTTAGACAAAGCAAGATTTCTATTGAAAACATTGCTAAAAATTTCAAAACTTTATCTAGAATAGAGAAAACATAAAACTAAGGTTGCAGAGAGAAAGAAATGTATCACATCATAGAACTTTTAACTTATTTGTTGTTGAACAATTATGGTTTTAATAATAATCAAAATCAAAAAGATTAATTTAAATATTATTTTCAAAATCAAATTTATAAGTTTTAATCTAACTGATGAAGACCTAAAGTAAGATAAATTACTATATTACCAAATAATTCATTTAATATTTTATTTGTGAAATCAAATTATTTAGCATCACAAATAATATTTGTGATTTCGTCTGAGATAAGTAAAATTAAGAACTAAAATTAAATTTTATTTTTGATGTTTATTTCTATAAGTTTTAATTTTTTTTACTTTATTCTGGGTAATTAATCTTTGTGTTAATTATGGTTCTATCAAAGGGTCATGTGAAGATTTTCTTAACAAAAAATAATTTAGAATTTTTCTTTTTTTAATAGATTTATAGCAAATGCTACAAAGAGTTTGTAATCACCTTGGCAAAGTTCATAATAAATTGCAATGGAAAAGTCATAATAATGTAAGAGATCATTTTAAAATTATGAGTTAAATATCACAAAATATATAAAATTATATATTTTACTTTAAAATAAAAAAAACTAAGAGAAGAAGAACCCTATATCGATATCTCTATCACTTAGTAAATATGGAGTAAAACATTTGCAGAAGTCGAAATCTGAAATCCTAAACGAAAACAACTTTTAATAACTAGAATTTGGGAAAACATTTTCTCATCTTATAATTTATTATAGATGACTAACAGATCTGTTAAAATGCTGGAGTAGATAATTATAAAATAGTAGTGGTGGTGGTGAATCGCTTAAGGCAGGGAAATTAAAAAAAGAGATCAAAATTTAATTAGAGATCTCTAATATATAATAATCAGTATTAATTATTACTAATATATGTATAATAAATAGGGGCCATAAATTATTAAAGATGGCATTAGGATTTTTAGAAGTATTTACCTACCCTACTTTTTTTTTGGTACTCCTGATTACATTGCTCCAGAAGTTGTGCATGCAACATTTATTCTTCCAACGACTGAATGAGTAGTAGCTCAATATGTGTTTTTAGAATTTTTCCAAATTTTTGCTTCCATCATTTGCATTCAAGATGACAAAGTCGTAGTTTTGTGTTCCTCGTCGCTCAACATATATTAGTAATAATTAATACTGATAATTATAAAATATTATGAAAAATTAAATTATATTACAAAAATTTAATGAGAATAATCGACTAATTAAAGATTATTTATATAAGATATATAAGACTTACTAATAATAAATTAAAGGGAACCCCTACAATTCTGGACATTGCCCCATTTCTATAATTAATAATTCGGGCGTCATATTTGGAATTCACTAATATATATAAGATATAGCAAAAATGCTTAAAATATATTATAATGCTTAATATTTATGTAAGAATAATCTTAATATTTTTCAACTTCCATATAGTTTCGCTGAATGAATTTAATTAAATATAGTAGCGAAACAAGTTTCTAATAAAAATAACTTCAATTGAAATTCTTATAATTTATTCTTTTTGCTATTTTTATTTATAATGTTCATTCTAATTTTATAATTACATTTATTCAATATATTAAACAATATATGTTAATATTCTACTTATATTTCAATCTAGAGTGCATCAGTTTTGTAGACACGTTTATTTCATAGTATTTAAAAAAATATTCATCCCCAAAATACTATGTTGGAAAATTATTTTCTTAAAATAATTTCTAATAATAAATTAAAAATTTTAATAACATAAGGCCTAACTAAATAGAAAAATTATATGCAAAGAAACTCTATAAAAATTCTGAAATATCAGATTTGTGGGGATTCAAAATTTGCTTAAGCAAATTGATATATTATTATAATTACAAATACAAGAATTTTTAATTTATATGAAATGAATAATTATTAAAAGTATTTATTTTAATTACATCAAACTCCTGAAATAACTTTATTTTTTTAAAAAATACTCTTAAAACAAATTTATATCGTATGTTATTAAATAAAATATAATCTTTTAAAATATTTTCTAAGTTATAGATAACAATTCCTAAAATTAATGAGTTATGTAAAATATCGATTCTGCCCATATTTAATATTTTAAGTTAACTATCATAATTTTTACTTTAAAGCACTCTTGATTTAGTAAAATATTCATTTACACTCTTTAAACACACGATTTAATGATCGAAGAACTACAAAAAAGTATAAATTTTACAACATTTTAAAACATAATTTAAACTATTTAGCATTAAATACATATACTTAGAAAATAGAACAAATTTAATTTAAAGAGAGGTTTAAAAATTGTCATCTGATATTTTTGTCCATTTTAGAGTAATTTTAATGAATTAAAATTCTATTATGGTAATTTATCAATTTAAATCACTTTTATATTTTTAAGATTTATATCGATAATAGAGAAATTTCCTTTAAAAATGTATGCAAGAACCAAAAATATGTAAAGCAATCTTTATTATAATCAGACTCATTAATTTTTAAAAATTGACTTATAATTATACTAAAATTTCATATCACTCTAAATTCACAAATGATTGTGGAAATTGAAATACATGAGATATGTCCTAATGAAAAAACATGAGATATGTCTTTAAATTTCGGCCTATATAAACTTGCGAAATTAACAATTATCATTATTAATTTATATAGCATTCAACCGCTAATAAATATTTCCCCCATATCCTCTACCTAGACCAATTTGAACCAGAATAAAATGAGCAAGCAACTCAAAATAAACTCACAACTTACCTCAAGACAACAAAATTTAGACTCTTCACATAAATAAGACTTTAAGATAAATCAACAAGACCATAGTCACATTAATCAACTTGCAATATCAAGAATGAACACAGTTCACGGACATAAAATCAACTTGGGAAAATATTCTCAAATCGCAAATTCAGAAAATCAGTTACTGCGGTAACAAAGAACTACTAACAATAAAATAAAGAGTTTTAAATATTATTCTTATATTTTAAATTAACAATAGTCTACTTTAAAGAGATTCTGTCCAAAACAAATTCAAATAAGCTTAAGTCTTTCAAAGCGAATGCGGGGGTCTTAACAATTTACATCATGGTACCTACATACAACCAGCTTTATATTTTATCTATTTATTTTCTCATCTTCTATGTAGAACTTAGGAGTTAACGATCAGTAAATATAATAAACATAATATTTTAATTATTTTTACAGTCCCATTTCCAAAAATAGTGGAAGCCTTAACAATTTCTTCACATCAATGAACTTAAAGATGTTAATTTTACAAATTATTTTATAGTTATATTTTAAAAAATTAGATTATTACTGAATTATGTATATTAAGAGAAAAATATTATTTTTGCAATAATTTATTATGGAAAATAGTAAAAATATGTAATTTTATAACAAAAAATAAATTAAAATTTTGTCTCAGACAATATTGTTTAAAATTAATTTAACAATAACAAAATTTCCAAGAAAGAGGCTACAATTCAAAATTTCATTAACATGACCCACAGATTATAGGAAATAATTATCAAATGGAACCATTGAGTCCTGGATCTACCACGCAAGATACTGCTAAAAATATTTTATTTAAATAGAGGTTTAAAAAAATTTAATAATTTCTTACTTATAAATTCTTTAACTAAAAAATGTTATAAATAGACATATATATTTTCTTGTCAATTTACTAATTTACATCAATTAATAAATAATATTAAATAATTTAAGCAAATTATTCTTTAGTTATCTATTTCACATATCTTTAATAAAATAATTCTTATAGAATGTATTGTAAATAACAGAATATTTATATAATTAATGCTCAGAGCATGGCTGGAAGTTGGAGTCCACAACCCTTTCCAGATTAGTTGGAGCAACAAAATTTAATTAATTAAGAGTGCTCTTCCTCCGTCAACAACTACCTCGTAGATGGATTCACATAAAATGATTTTTCCCTTCGTTTGATGGATCTTGATCTTGAATTATTCAAAATATAGTCATATACTATAATTAATTAGAGATAAAATATTTGCATAAAATAATTGAAGATAATAGCTTCGACAACTTCGTAAACAGTTAACTAAATAAGACATCTATCGATGATTAATTTATTTAATTTTTAAAAAAATTAATAAAGCTAAAATAATTTACTTTTTATTAGAATTCGATTAGGCTCCTGATTTCATAAAAAGTGCAACTAATCGTCCTAGCTATTTCTCTAATTAAAGGTAAATAATTAAAAATTATTGTTCGAATAAATGCAAATCTTTTTGTCTCATCAAAATATAAGGTAGGTAATATAATTTTGGGGGGGGGGAAGTTTCATGGCAAGTAAATTTTATTTTAAATAATTTCATGATTTTTCATAAAATTATATATAAATCAATTTTTTTAATTTACCAATTTTTTCGGAGATAAATTAAACATCCTTTAAGATCTTCAAAAATATAAATTCAAGTAGTTTACTATGAGTAACGTTATATAAATATAAATTTGAAACTTATAAGAAAATGTTCATATTTACCATAAATTAAATTGGATTTGAAGAGGAAAATTAATGTTTAAAGAGATAAATATTAAAAAGTTTAGCAGAAATAGACTAATTTAACTTCAATCTAATGTAATTTGAATTATTAAAAGTTATTCCTAGAAGTTCGAAATAATAACAAACTAAAATAAAATGCTGAAAAAAATAAAATAAATTTACTTGCCAGGAAACTTCCCTAAAAAAATATTTTTATCATAAAACTGGGGAGGAAATTTTCATCCCCCCTAATTTTTATATTAATTATTTAAAATATTATAATAAATTCAAATCCTAAGAAATACTTATACCTTATTATAGAGCTCATGTTGCGGTTCCTTAAGATCAGCATGTGATGGGATAATAAAGGTTCACATTTGTGGAGAACCCATGAATTATTAAAATGGATTGTGTTTATTTCATATAAAATATAGTTTTTTATACAAACATTCATGAGAAATCAAAAATCATAAGAAAAGAAACAGTTTGATACTAAATATATGCAAAATTAAAAGTTATAGGTGCTAGTAGATCACCAAAAATAATTAATGAGTTAAAAAAAACTGTTTGAGTGGTATTCTTCATTGTTGTTTCTTTCAAATTTAAAATCTGTAATGAAAATATTTTAGTATTAAAATGTAGATTAAAATAATTTCATTTATATAAATCGACACAATTTTTGAATCAATTATTGTAGAAATACATTTGAATTTGGAAGACTAATTATAATTAAATTAATAATAAATCAAAATCGTGGCAGTTAAAGTTGGCCAATTTGAACGATCTTGGGCTCAATCGATAGAGAATTCAAAATTAGCTGGACTTTATTATTGGCGGTACTATTTTATCACATCCCTGGAGCGAGATAACTCGACTTTAATTAAACTCATCTTAATTCATTAAATTATTCCTCACATTAAAGTCGAGTTATCTCGCTCCAGGGATGTGATAAAATAGTACCGCCAATAATAAAGTCCAGCTAATATTGAATTTTCTATCGAACAAGCCCAAGATCGTTCAAATTGGCCAACTTTAACTGCCACGATTTTGATTTATTTTTAATTTAATTATAATTAATTTTCCAAATTCAAATTTATTTCTACAATACAGGATTGCTCAATAAATTTTGCTTATTAAATAATTTACATGGTCATAGTACTAATAGTATAATGGCTTTTATGGTTCTGATTTAGAGGTTTTCAATTAACTATGGTGTGATGATCTTTCTCAAAGATTTCCCCAATACCTCAACCAAAACTGTGTCAAATAGACTCTTTCTACAGATGAAGACACTAGCGTCAGTATGTTTTAAAATTCTATTAATCATAGATTTCACATTTCTATATATGCAAGGGGATTTGAGAGGGGAAACTGTGGAGGCTCGGGACACCTCCACAGCATCATCACAATCCACATAGTTGGTTGAAGCCTCTAAAAATCAAAAAGTTTCTAAATCTAACTGTGTCTCTACTTCAGATCACTTTAGCTCAGTGGATGTACCTCCAAGTAATGAGCCTTAAGATATAATTTATTATCATTTTATTGAAAAATATTTTTTGCATAATATTTTTATCAAGCATCTATTTATTATTTAAACTTAAAAAAAATTATTATTATTATGCCACTGATTGAGAAAAGGTAAAAATTAAATAAGATAGAAATGATGATCTACAAATTAAAGGATCCTCTATTTAAATAAATTTTGCCTAATATTTTCTATTATTCAAAAGTAATAGCTGTCATTTGAATGAATTATGATATTTTTGCAAAGATTTTATGTAAATTCCCCTAAATTGAGTAAATGCGCTACTTGAAATTCTCATCATTTATTTCTCTTATAAACTGAAAAGAATATGTTTTTAATGGAAAAACTGCCTTAGACTATTAATTCTTTTAATTCATTCGCTTTAGAATGAGCTACTTTTTATCTCTTAAAACTTTTTGAGAAATTATAAAAATGACTTTATTTCTCGAGTATTTCACCTTAGCAATAAAACTTCAATATCTATATGCATTTTTAAATAAATTATAATTTTATAAGTTAATATACTTTTATGAATTAAAGAAAATACTTAATTATAGGAGACATATAGAACCATAATTAAAAGAAGTTAAGACAAAAAAAGACTATGGTTACAAGTTTATTATAATATTACTATATCTATTCATTTTTTATTTATCTTGAGAAATTTCCGGCAGAGTTTTGCGGAAGATTTTCTTAAGCATCTTATATAAGTATATGAAGAATTTTATCACTCAGAAAGCATTTCAGCTGAAGAACACATGGAGAAGGTCTGGAAGAAGTTTTATAAAGAACCAATTCAAGACATTGTCCAATATGTTGCATCTTTTTTGAAGGTTTTCCATTTTATCGAAGAACCTTTAGTAATTTATTGAGATTTTTAATAATTTTAAATAATAACCTTCAGACTACGAGCTCTTTTAAGCAATAGCATTTATTTTACCAACAAGATATGGCCAGAGTCAAGTTTTAATCGTTCTTATAATATAATTATAAAATTTAAAGTTCCAAAGAAAGCTGATTCATCTAAGGCTAAAGACATTAAGAAGCCAAAAAAGCCTAGAACAATAGAAGAATTGGCTTTAGATCAAATTAAGTTTGAGAAGAAATAGAAAAAGCTCAGAGGTAATCTCACGGAGCTCTTCGATATGCTTCCAGAGGCTTGGTTACCATCCCAAAACTTTTCTGGCAATGACTACTTTGACAAAGCCACCAAGGATTTGAGAAACAGATTCTTTAAGCTTGATTTTGTTGGCTTGGTTTGGAACAGAACCATGGCAAACGCTACTTATTTTATATTTATTATGATATACGGAGAAAATCATTAAATTTCGAGGCAATACTCATGCACAGCATGAACAAACATTCAGGAAGATAAACATTTATAATGTTTTGTTTATTTATGATCACTTCTGAGTTCTTAATGAAAAGATCTGAGTTTATTTTGCCTCTCTGGTGGTTAAATCTATACAGACCAGCAAATGAGTGATTTACAAATTTAGTATAGAAACATTATTGAAATCAAATTATTAGCATATTTATTCACTTTATTGTTTTATTTGACTAAACTAAAGCTTCCCTTTATCATTCAGTTTATAATACATATAAATTACAGTCAACTAAAATGCCTGTAATATTCAATTTAATTTGACAAAAACTTCAATACTATCGCACAAATCTATCTAAATTATACTATTATCATAATACAAATCGCTGTTTCATCATAATGATAAGATAAATTAATTTTGCATTATTTTATATTCACACATATTTTGAATATTATATCTAAATATTAAATTTTAATACATCTGCTTATATCCTTTAGGATTTGATTTAAAAAATTAATAAAATATGAATTAAATATAGTTATATAATTTCTTAATTTTTATGAGATAAGAAATGCTACTCCCAATTCACTAATTTTTTATTATTTTAGATTTTAAAATCAATATAATAAATCTTATTATAAACTTTACAAAAAATTAGTAATTAAAAGAAAAAATAACTAAATTTTTATTATTGTAGAAATACATTTGAATTTGGAAAATTAATTATAATTAAATTAAATATAAATCAAAATCGTGGCAGTTAAAGTTGGCCAATTTAAACGATCTTGGGCTCATTCGATAGAGAATTCAAAATTAGCTGGACTTTATTATTGGCGGTACTATTTTATCGCATCCATGGAGCGAGATAACTCGACTTTAATTAAACACCTCTAAATTCATTAAATTATACCCTCACATTAAAGTCGAGTTATCTCGCTCCAGGGATGCGATAAAATAGTACCGCCAATAATAAAGTCCATCTAATTTTGAATTTTCTATCGAATGAGCGCAAGATCGTTCAAATTGGCCAACTTTAACTGCCACGATTTTGATTTATATTTAATTTAATTATAATTAATTTTCCAAATTCAAATGTATTTCTACAATAATTATTAAATTAACCTTCATTTTACTATAGTAAGACTGGGAAGGAAAATTCCTCCAAAATATTCTATTTATTTTTAAAATATTAAATATCAATTTAGCTGAAAATTCATAATTAATATAAACTAAATAGTTAATTTTAATTTATTAAAGATTGCTTGTAATTAAAACAAATAAATAAAGATTTTAAAAGAATTTATATTATTTGTTATCAATATTTCTACCAAATTAATTTTAAATATATAATTGAGTAACAATTTAAAGAAATTATATATTTAATAAATTTTAGAGAAATAAATTTATGATACAATTTATTCAATATTTTTGAATAATCTTTCTTCTTCCTAAATCTCGTCTTTGTGTAAAATAAGGAGTAATTAGAAACACAATATCTAATTTACTTAATTATATATAGCCTATGACATCATTAAATTTTACAATTAATATTTGGCAATCAAAGCTTAAATAAATCCTTCGCTAACCCATCGTAAAACCTTAAAATTGAGTTCTTACCTGAACATTAATCTAATAATTTAATCCAACTTAACTAAGCACAAAAAGTAGACATCTTTAAGAATTTAAAAATATATGAATTTTCACTACAAAACTATTGTATAAGCATCCTCAAAAAGAAACTTAAAAAATAGCAATTAAAACAAGGAAGAAAGATATCAAAGTATTTCTATTCCTGAAGATCACTTCTCACACAACTTAAATTTTACGAAGAATATTTGTATTCTATTTTGATAAATTAAATTAGGTTAAATTATTGATATGTATGTTATTTTAAATTACTTGTCTAATCACATGCATTCAACTAACTAAATATGTAAAGAATCAAATTCAGTCAAAAATGTTCCATTTATTTAATTCACTGTTGATGATTTAAGCAATCAATGTTAGGGTACCCTGCAGTAACCAGTTTTTTTAAATTTTTTAATTATTAAAATGTATTAATTTATATCAGTCACTCATCTGATAACAGAAGATTACTTTCAGACAAACACACAATGATAGTATATATTTTTATTTAAACAAACTCAATGAATTTTTTGAAAGATAAAGATATCATCCATTCTAATAATGATTTAATTTATGAGGAAGTCAACTAAGAATTATATTTTTATTTTTTAATGATTAAAAGATTATTGATAGATATGAAAATTTTAGCTTATTTAGTATTAAAATTACAAATATTATAATTTCATATCTATTAATTAAATAAGTGTAATTCATAATTTATAATCTTCAATTAAACTATGATAAATATCAATAAATTGTATATCTCGTTAATTTTACAAATCTTAATAAATAAATTTTTTTTTTCAATACCAGATTTCTCAAAACACATTGGCAGATTTGGACTTGACAGAACATATAGAAGGAAAACATTATCATAGTACATAGAATGAATGCACAATGAGTTTAATTGATCCTATAATTAACTCCTAAATTTCTGATCCCACAAGAAAGTTTATAAAATTATAAATATTGCAAGTTATATAATTTATGAGAAAATTGATTTTATTAATGAAATCTCACTTGCATTTTATAAAATTCTAATTATTAGTTATAAAAATTGTTCAATTTTAATTGGGACCTATAAGTTTAATACTAATTTAAGAATAGAGCTATTTTATTTTGAATTAAATAAGAAGTGTAAATTTTTAACAAAAAATAATAATTTAGCTTTCAAATAGAATTAGAGTTAATATAATAATGCAAAATTTAACATAATAAATGAAATAAATAAACTCTTTCAAAAGTTATTAAATTAAATATTGTTAATTTACTTAAAAATTCAAACATTTTAAAAAGTAAGGAAGCTTTGACTCTTAATAGTTGAAGCAACAAATATTTTATTTCCATGAAAATTAAGAACAACATTCCATCCACAAAAATTTTAAAGTTCAAAAAAATCAAACACTTTGCTCTCCAAGAATAGATATGACATACGAAGAATTTATATTTAAGTTTAATTATTTTAAAAGAATATAAGGAATTTTTGAAAAATAAATCTATAACATATAATTATGTATAATTAAATTTAAGAGAGCTTTAATCATTTTTTTAACAGAAATTTTGATTTAAAAGTTTTAAATTTATTATAAATTTACTTTTTATATATATTTAATTATGAAAAATAAAGTTGACCTGTAATTTGATTCGATGGAAAGTGCAACTAATATTCTCGATTAATTAAACACAAGGTATGTAAATTATTAATAACAAATATAAGATTCGAATTAATTTATTAAAGATCTTTATATTCACTTATTATTCTAGAAATCAACTTGCTTCTCACCAGAGTTTGGATTTATAAAACAGATTTTCTTAATCCATTCCTCCATGTAAATTAAATAAATATAATTTAAGAGACCACATTCTTAACTAAATTGAATTATTCATGTACCTACTGCTCAAGTAATAATGGAACTATGGGCAACGAAATAGTTGCTCCCAGCAATCTTTTATAAGATTTGAGTTATGATGCTGCTTAAGCTCTCCCGTTGAATTAGAACTTAAACTTCGGACAATTTCCTGCAACTTCTAAAGGAGAAATGCTTGAATAAATTATTTACTAGTTTTATTTATGCCTAATGAGGAGGGAAGAAGATTCTTGATGAGAAGAGAGGCTACACAAACATCATCTCGATAATCTCAATAAATGTTTGAAGCCACTTAAAGTGACGAGTAATGCCAGTTTTAATAGAATGATACCTCTTATTCGCTAAACAGTGACAAAAAGAATACTTCAAGAAAATTGAATCAGGATATTTATCAATATATTTTCATGATGATTAAATATTAGAGTAATAAAGGGAAATGATGAGTCAAAAAGTCAAAGTGAAGAAAAAATAAAAACTAAGCGCGACTATGCATATAAGTAAATATAATAATGACATAACTTTTCATTTTAGATACATTTTGCGTCTTTTCCGTCAACTTTTTGGGATAGATTTTTTTAAGTATCTTATGTAGAAATTAGAGGCTAATATATATTCAGAGGGCAATTTAGATAATGAACATTTGAGTAAATTCTAAAAGAAGTTCTATAAGCTGCCTATTTAAGAGATAGTTCCATATGTTAGATCTTATATGAAAGCTTGCCATTTAGTAGACATGCCTTCTAATTTAAAATATTTTCTATTTACCATTTTATGATAAAACCTTCAGACTTCTTGCTTTACTAAGCCGTGGTATTTATTCTTCCAACAAGATACGGACAAAGCAAGGAAACTTCAGTTTAAATCTAAATTACATTAACTTTCAATTTATATTTTAACAGTTGTCAAGAAGGAAAGAATATCTCAAACTTAAGAAAAATAAAATAAGCTTAAGTAAAATATGTAAGAACTTTTTGGTTGTCTACCACTTGCAGAAATTCCCTCAAAGACTTACTTAGGCAACGATTTAGAAAAAATCATTATGAATTATTTTAATTAGAAAAATTAAATAAATTGAAGAATTGGAGTTAGTGTATATTATTACTCATCATTATAAAGTTGACAAACTACATAAAAGTTATTTTCATAATAAAATTTGAAAGTAATATTTTAGATTTTAAATAATTATAATTAAATAAATAATAGTATACTAATATTACAAAAAGAAAATAGGGGAAATAGTAATTTTTTCTGTTATATATGAATTGAAGTAATCCATTCTTTGCTAATCTTTATATCTTAATAATTTGGACTTGAAGATTTTAATTATTTACCATAATTATTTCGACAAAGCTACTAAAGATTTAATTTAGAAATTCTTCAGGTTGGAGCTTGTGGAATAAGTCTGGAACAGAATCATGATTAATTCTACTATTAAATTATTTAGATATTTAAATTGTAATAAATTTTAATACTGAATAAGACATATAAAATGTAAGTAAGACTCATAAGAAGCACGAATAAACCTTTAAGAAGATATTTTTATAATTAAATTTTAAAGTTAAGATCACAGCTGAATTCTTAATTAAAAGAGAGGCTTTTGTGCTGCCAAACTGGTGGTATTCAAAGTACCCACCAGATAACATGTGAAGCATATTATCAAGTATATACAATTATTATTGATTTTTTAAATTATCTTCGCTTTTTTAGTAAATAAATGCATATTCATGGGAAACATAAAAAATATTCTAATTAAGAATAAAAAATAAAATAAGATTATTAATTGTTAAATTAAGTTTTCGAAAAAGGAGTTTTATTTAAAAAATTAATCCAAGTTGTTAAGTTTTATACTATTTATTTAAAAAAATAAGTAAATTATTATAGTTCTTTAATAATAATTTAATTTTGGTGGTTGTTTAAAATATCCTGTATATAATGATGATTAAATTAAATTTAATAGAGTAGAAAATAAACCCTCTTTTAAACAAAGGAAAATTATTTTTAATTTAGAGATAGCTTATGAGTTTTTAATATAATATTAAATCTTAGACAGCAAGCTCTTTAAAAATAAAACAAAATATTACGTAAAATTAACAAAAATTGAGAACAATCGTAGGATTTTACAATTTTGATATTTATTGAAAATTATTTTCCTTTTCAATTTCTCTTAAATGGGGATTTAAAAATAGTAATATTAAATTTAACAGTTGATTCCCTTTTTAGTAACCACTGTTTAAGAGTCTTCAGACTCCACTACCAACTGGGCGACTATTTTGGTTTGAACCACCTCCAGTGATGGCTGGTGATGCCATGCCCATATTATTGTATGTTTGATCTCCGAAATCACCACCGCCGATACCTCCAGCACCGTTATTAACTCCAGTTGTAATATTCTGTGCAGGTTGTTACGCTTAATCCGCTAAGGTAACGTTAAGAGCAGCTCCTATTCTGGAATGTAGTTCTTAGATCATACGTGTTCTCACCCATCTAACAATGGATCTGTATCCTGGTGGAATTGCGGCTAGAGCTGGTTAAGACTAAACGACTTAGCTTCTTATTTATGAGTACCATTGAGTAAAGTTACCAACGAAAGGTGAGTAAAGAGCCATTATTTCAGAGAGTGTCAAGTTCGCAATATTAGGATCGAAAGTATTCAAAATAGCAGCAGTTTGGTTTTGGTTTGTTAAGTCGCCAAGTTGACCTAACTCAACGACAAGGGCACTTAAGAAATCATAGTATCTCAACAGCCAGTTCTTGAAACCTACTAGATTAGTGATGCCCATATCTTACATCCATTGTTACCAAGGGATGTTGAGAGTTAGCCAGACTTAGTATTGACCTCCCCATCCGTATTCATCAACTACTTTGTAAGTATTGTTGCAAGTGGAGTTTATCTGAGCTTAAAGTTGAGTGTATTAATAGAAAATTTTCATAATATGCATTTTAACTATAAAATTATAGTTCCACAATGGATTAGTGAATCCCATAACTTTGTTTAACGATGCGTACTGTTGACCTCCTAAGAATTTGTCATTTAGAACAATCATCTCAGAGCCTCCGCAATCAGTGAATAGGTACCCGTAGCCTGGCTCGTAAATATCACAGCAGAAATAAGAACCATCAAGAGGCTTGGCTACGTATCTAACAATATTTTGGATATTAAGAGCAATGATGAATTCATTTACTTATCATAATGATACAACGAGATATCTTCTAAACGAATAATTTTTATTTTTTAGTTAACTTTATGCTTTAAATGAGAAAAATAGAAAGATAACTTAAAATCTAAATAAACTTTACTCAATTTTTATTGTTTCTGACAGAGCATTCGTATATTGGCTATTGGACAATTCTCACTTAAGCATTTGCGGGAAGTCCATTTGTATCAAAGCACATTGCATGAAGCAAATTGAATTCCGAGTAGAAATTATAGTGACAGTTCGGTCCTACAAGCAAAGGACTTCCAGCTGCCGCCATATTAGCTGGGTTCTAAATTTATAAAAAATGCATTTTTAAATTGATTTTGGTAAGTTTTGCAATTTATAATAAAACTTATTTCTAATCCTGAATTGGTGGGAGTGGTTCAGTTGCATTTGTAGTTGTATTCAATAAAAAAAGCATGAAAAAATCATTCAAGTTTAAATATATGTGAGTTTGTATTTTTTTTTACTATTATATGAAAAATATAATCTAGATTTGAGTCTTGAGCATAGACATAAATTGACAGTTGCAGCAAAGCTATGTAAGCTGCCCTACTTATATGTTTCATTATTGTTTGATATAAATTATAATTCTATAAATATGAACCAATTTTACCGATTTATTTAATATAAGAATAGTGATTCTGTTTTAGTTTGACTAATAATATCAAGTGACTAAATATGCAAGTAAAATAAAAACATAATATTCCTTAGAATAAAATAATTTAACAAATTAAAATGACTAACTTTGTGGTTTCCTTGCTAAAATATAAGTAAGTATTATATTTTTAGAAAGATATCAAGGTACTTATACTTCAAGATGTTGGATCATGAATTTCAGTTTCTAATTATACCCAAATTAGACTTAATTTCTTTTTCTATGTTTATCATTATTTTCTACTCTTTAAAGTAGATTGCTTATATTTAATGGTAAAAAATGACTAAATATATAATTAATTCATAAATCTTTTTAAAAAATAAATCTGATTGTCTTTAATTAAATAGTAATAATAATTTTAGGAACTCATAAGTATTAGTGGTGAATTGCTTAAGGCAAGGGAAATTAAAAAAGGTATCAAAATTTAATTAGAGATCTCGCATAAAAATAATCAGTATTATTATTACTAATATATGTGTTTTAAAAAGGGGCCATAAATTATTAAAGATGGCATTCGGATTTTAAGAAATATTTAACTGCCCTACTTTTTTTGTGGAACACCAGATTACATCGCACCTGAAGTTGTACCAGTAGCAATTATTACTTCAACAACTGAATGAGTAGTCTCAATATGTGTTTTAAAATTTTTCCTTTTTTTGCATCTCCACAAATGTTTTTAGTCGTTCTCTTCGCTCACAACATTTATTAATAATAAATAATACTGAACTCATAAGTATTATTATTAAATTTCTTGTAAAAATTGATGAGTTTAATCATGAATTTTTTCTAAATATATTACTTATTCATCTAAAAATTTACATAGTTAAATTTGAATTTTTTAATGTTATAATCTTTATTTATTTTGAAAAATGCCAGGCTTCTCCCAAAATATATAATTTAATAAATATGGATAAATAACATCAATACTCTTAATAAGTCTAGAACAATCATGCAAGAATTTTTAAAACTCCAAAAATGTCAACAATTCACAGTAATAGTTTATACTTTACAAACGTTTTATTATCCAGTTGAAGTAACTAAGTTATGCAAAAACTGATTTTTATTTGCATGCTTATTTTGACAGTAAATTGCTAAGAAAAAAGAAATTGTTATAATACTTATCCAATTACACAGAGCAGTTCAACACTAGATGTCAGTATTATTACTTTATATGAAATAATGAATATTGTAAGTTATAAAATAACTTTAGTATTATTGCTTTTGATATGGATAGCTTATCAAATCTAGCTTTAATTGGTTAACTATCTAAATATGAATTATTATATTTTTGTTTATTTACTTAAATTAACTAGAAGATAGATATACCAGCTCTCTCAAACAGGGCTATATCAGTTACTACTTAGCTGGAAACTAAAAATTATGGTCAAATGTTATCCTAAATTCATTTTATACGTATTGTTATTACAAAAATTTAAAGAATTCTCAAGAAACTTAAAAATAATGTAGATTTTATATAATTTTTTTAAGAAAAATAAATCTATATTTTTTTAAATCCACTGCTTTTAATAAAATTAAAGTAAATAAATTCAATCTATTACAAGATAACAAAAATTGCTTCTTTCTAAAAATCTAAAATGCTATGACAATAAAAATTAATTGCTCATATAATTAATTTTAAATAATTAGTAAAATAATATTTACACAACAATAAAGAAATCTTTCCAATTTTATTCAATGAATCATTACATGTAATAATTTATTAAATTTTAATTGATGTTTTATCTTTAAAATAGCCTACAGCAGTTAAAATGAAGTTTAATTAAAATTATAGCGATTAAATTCTAATGGTTTTTGACAAAGCTAGTAATAATAATTAAAAAACCACAATCATCATAATATTTATATTTAACTTATTATGAATTAATCTCAATGATATTTTAATTTATTAAATCAAACATCATTTTTCACGCATCAAATGGCACTGTATTATATAATTTTTGTGAAGATACTTAGACTGATGGAGCAATTAGATACTCTACTCAATCTTCTACTTTTTTCTCTTCTTAGGGGGAGGTCGTAATATAAACCCTATTTTCAAATTAAAAAATATTTAATGTTTAAATTTCACTCTAATGCATATATAAATGTAGACAAATTCAAATTTAATTTAATAATTAAGTTATTATATAATAGGCGGTTAATTTGTGGATAATCAGCTTACAACAATAGAATAAATATGTATCATATAAAACCATAAGATTCAGGATTTTTCACTTCTACTAATCATTTTGCTACTTCAAATGTCGATGGCATTAATTAAACATTAAATCAAATAATTATTAATAAGATAATTAAATTTATAGATTTAATACTAAAAAAGCTTATTTTATGATTAATCTATTCGATAATAATTTCTTTTTTTTATTGTGATTTGCAAGTGGGCATATATGGGAGGAGCAGGAAAGGCAATTTACTTGGCGTCATTTATTGATAATAAACTAATTATTCAAACATTGAGCATTGTTGTGAGCCCATTAAATATGGTCAAATCAGTTAAAATTGATTTGGATTAAAGCCTTATGGCAGGTTTAGATTAAGAACAGCTATATTTTAGTGTTTATGAAGGTTCAAATAGAACGATAAACTTTAAATTTTAGAGATAAAATAATTAAATTTAAATATATCAGAATAAAGAAATAATTTAATAAATAATTTATAGAAATACAATTACTAGCCCTTACTTATAACCTAATTAGGTATTTTAGACAAGTTTTTATTTAGTGGTATAATTCTAATCAATAAAATTTAATAATTTATTGCAAATTATCTAAAATACCGCTTAAATTTCTAGTAGGGTAAGCTTATTAAAAAGAAAATATTCATGTTATTATTTCAAAATTTAATAGGTCCTTATAAAAAAATATCAATAAAATTTCGACTAAATTTAAAAACTTATAAACATTATTACAGCATATTTTGTGGAGAAATTAAATCCAAGCTTTTTTAAATTATTACCTAACTTTCGCATTATATCATTACTTCAAAATATATTATCAATAAAAAGTGATTAGGTTAACTCGATATTATTCATAAAGAGAAAAATTAAAAAATTATTATAATGATAAATGCCAATTTAATAAAACACTCAATTTAAATATCATAATTTTACATTTATTTCAAATTTATTATTGAAATTGCTTAATTATATTTATCAGGGTGTACAAATGCTGCAAGGGATGGTAAACATACTATTTAAATTGTCTTGGTTACAATAGGAAATTAATTAATTTTTATTTTAGAAATGAAGTTTCTAAATGTTTGTTATAAAAAACATAATTTCACAATTTTATAAGTGAAATGAGTATTCAACTTTTAGAATTGAAGATGAATCACAAAAGTGTATTGGAAATTAATTAATTGATTTTTCAAATCTTGCAGTACTAGCTTATTCTTAAGTTGATCTAGCAGTCAATTTATATAAATATTTTTAATTTGTGGATGATCAACCTGGATTAATACTCCATTTTAAATAATGTTAATATTATATAATTGATTCTTTTGAGATCCAAAATACTTAAACTATATAAATATTTTCAAACTATGAGTGTTTTAATTATTTTTTACTTGTGCAATTTATTTCTATAATTATAAACATAACTTTATTTTAAAGTTTTAAATTAGTTACCGACAAAGTACGTAGCTAATAAACGAAGCCTAAATTTTTAAGATTAAATGAATATTCCAATAGCAAGCTTTACTTTTGTGCAAGGGTTGATTAAGAGTAACAATTATAACAAAAATAATAATTTTAATGTCAATAATCAGACATTTTAAAGAAAAACTTCATAGTATAATAATAAATATTAGTTCTTTATTTGGAAATAAATACTTATTCATAATTTTTTCTTATTTTCTATAATTCTAATGTATTAACTATATTTTTATGATTTCCTTAAAATCCCTGTGTTTTACTAAATTTTAACAACATTTACTTTGTTTATACTTATCAAATAGGCACAATTCCTAAAATATCAAGAATTTATAGCTTTGATAGTATGTAAATGTGTGAAACTTCACCAAATTGGGGAATATTAGATAATGAGAGTCCTTATGTATAAAGTAAAAAAAATATAATAAAAGATTTATAAAAATATAAATAAATATATTTAGAGAATATTAAAATTTAAATAATAATTACTCAAGAATAATTTTCAGATATAACCATTAGTTATGATAATAATTTTCCTTATGGATTTGCTCATTTTCCTATTCCTATGCAATATTATTAATTTGTTATTTAGGAATTTACTATAAAATTTTTTGATGAATTTAATAGGTAGGCTACTTTCAAAATACTATTGTTTAATATATTAGATATAAATGAAAATTATAATTAGATAAAATTTTATTTGTCCTTTTGTAAATTTTTTATAAAATAAACATCCATTCTTTAGTTAGATTAATTTTAGTTTGTAAGTATATTTTTAAAGAAAATATTGATTAAATAATTTGAGAAGACCAATCAATATTTATAAGATTAAAATTGATACAATTTTTTAGATCATATTGATCTAAAAAATATGCTTCTTTTCTTAAATCAATAATCTAATTTAAATTTATCACACTAATAATTTAAACTTATCAAATAAATTTATTTTAAAGAGTTTTAATTGTTTTTATTGGATATTGTATAATTAGAGTATTTTATGCCCAGTTAATTAGTCTATTTTTTATAAGTATATTCTATAAATTACTTTGATTTTTTAAAATATATATATATATATGCATATATTAAATAATTTTAATTAATATATAAGAAATTCAAATACCCAATAGATTTCTTAATAAATTAAATTTGATGATTTTAAAATAATTTAAGCAAAATGTGATTAATCTAAGTTCGTTAGAAGATTAAAATGTTTGTGATGTAAACAAAGTAGTTCTTGATATATAATATTAAAATGGCATCTCTTCAGTAGAATTTACTTAAGCATTCCCTTTTTCCACAAAATTCTCATATCATATATAAGGGCAATTTATTTCAAACTTTAAAATAAAGTAAAATATAATATTTTTTTGAACTTTTAAAAATCTAGATTTTGTATTAAATTTTATAAATTAGAAATAAAATTTTATATTCTATGATTAACTTTTTGATATATTGATATTAATATTTTTTTCAATTTATTTATTTTTATTTTAAGTTTACTTAGTAATTTTTTTGTGAAAAATTTATTATATACAAATTTTATTAAACATTCTATATTAAAATTTCTAAAACATTTTATAATAAAATTCCTATATCATTTATTAAAAATAAAAAAAATTATTTAATAAGTATTTTAAAATAAAAAGTTATTACATCATCTCGGGTAATGGCCCCTTGGGGTGGCCGCTAAAATTATTTTTCTCATTCTTATAAAATGTTCTAAAATTGAATAAAACATCAAAGTAAACATATTACTACGTATTAATTTAGTCTAAATGATTTTTTCAAGGAATTTAGAACCACCCAAATCATAGTAACATTCCACATTAACAAAAAGAAAACTAAGATTTTGATTAAATATTATTATTTCTTAATAAATTATTAAGAATATATTTGTAATTTCACTAAATTTATAACTGATATAATGATTAACTGTTAAATAAGTTTTTAATAAAATTGTTGAGGTATAATAATCTATCTGTTAACATCAATAAGATGCTCTTCATGCTTATTTAACAGTTAATCATTATATCAGTTATAAATTTAGTGAAATTACAAATATATTCTTAATAATTTATTAAGAAATAATAATATTTAATAAAAATCTTATGTTTTCTTTTTGTTAATGTGGAATGTTACTATGATTTGGGTGGTTCTAAATTCCTTGGAAAAATCATTTAGACCAAATTAATACGTAATAATATGTTACTTTGATGTTTTATTCAATTTTAGAACATTTTATAAGAATGAGAGAAATAATTTTAGCGGCCACCCCAAGGGGCCATTACTCATCTCTTTTAATTAGAGGATAAATTTACTGGTGATGAAAATTGCACAGATACATTAATATATATTTTATTATAAAATAACAGATAAACAGAGAGTTTATAGTATTGTTGATCAAATTTATAATATAAGTGATACATCATTATACACTAAAACATTTGATAACATCACTGGACTGTTTGAATTAACTCGCCAAGATCTTGAAATATTTTAATTATCATTATATCCTGTATACGCAGTCCATGAATAGCGTAGATAAATAAATTAAATAATTGCTATAAATATTGGTTGAGTGTTGACACAAAAACTACGCATGACCTTGCCTACTCTAACTAAAGACATTAGCATGACTCTTCATATTTACAATTGCTTGTAAGATATTTCAATGTATGCCTCACCCCAAAATCCTTTAATTTACTTGCTTGGAGATGAATCTTAAACCTACGAGATAAACTAAATGTATATTTGGCCCGCTTAGTGTGAGGCTACTTATCAAATATAAATGGTTTCTGGACCTTGGAGTGATCTAAAAAATTAAGAAGGATTCAAGGCAAACTCAAATTCTTTAAAGTTAAAAACAAGTGATAGTAGAGCTCCTGGTACTTATACTTTAAAGTTGATTGGGACAAACTCTTATTCGAATTCAAATCAGGGATACTACTATTTTTAATTGATAATAGGGTGCAGGTTAACCTATGAAAAAATTTAGCTAGAAACTTCATTTAAATTGCCTCTGGGTTTTAGTAAAACGATAACTTATTAGAATCTTTAATTTAAAACTTTATGTCCCTATAATGTGATTAATATTTGAATTATACAAATTTATTTTCTAATTTTAAGAAATAAATTGTGAAAATTAAGACACTTTTCAATGGTCAAACTAGACTACCAAAATTTATCAAATCTTCTGAGACCTCCTTAAGCTATAGAATATTTACCCTTGATCCTAATGATTTAGGCAAATATTAATTCCAAATCTACGCTGAAATTTAAGACTTAAACTTTTATTATTAATATTTTGGTTAACAGGACCTTTGATGATAGTATAACTTGGACTTTAGAAATAATTGAAAATCAAAACACCTAAATTAAAAACAAATATCCTCCATAATTTACATAATAACTTAAATCTTAATAAATACTTGTGGGTCAAGATACATACTACACTTTACCATTAATCACTGATTAAGAGCAGGATAAACATGAGATAATTCTAGACATTGAATAATCTTCATTATTTACTTAGTACGATTCTGATCAGAGACGTTTCTTATTTAAACCTATACCTGAGGATTTGGGCTCATATCTCATAAAAATACAGCTAAGGGATTTTGGGGATCCATAACTCTCATCTTTTTATGTGTTGAGCATCAATGTATCATTTAATATTTTAAAACTCAATTTCTTTTAATTTGGGAAAATAAATAGTAATGTTAAATAACTATTAAATGTCTCAAATTCCTACACTGTCCTTATAAATGGAGAAATTTAAACTAGGGAAATTTTAAATTCTGATGCATTAAAAGAATTAAATTAATTTTAGAATGCTTTTTCTGCAAGTATAAAGAAAATTTCGAGCGAAGGATTAATGACTATTAAATTTGATTCGGAATTACTTATAATAAAATTAAAAATTAAATTTTGTAAGCTTTTAAATTCATTTTATTGAAAATAAAAAATAAAAATGCGCGATTAAAATTAATATTAATTAAAGAATGGTTGTTTTCGAATGAACATAATAATTTCACGAACTTAAAATTAGATTTTTAATATGAAAGTTAAGAAAATGTGAATGCAAGGTTAAAATCTTGGGAGTTTCTAAAATATGAAAATAGACTTTTAGATGTAATGTTAAAATTTGAATACCCTTATGAGATTTCTATGCAGGAGATAAATTTGTTAATTTATTCATTTTTTAATGATTTTAATAGAATAACTAATTATAATTTTAAAGGTAAAATAATCAATAAAGATAAGCGATTAAATTCAAGTAAAATTCGAATTCATATTTAAAAGGCCAGGCTAAAGAAGAAATTTAGCAATTAGCAAATAATAAAGATTAAAACTTTACGTTATAAGATCTACTTTGCCTCCTTAAATTGATTAAGGTAAGTAATACATTATAATTAAATAATGAAATTTTACTCATATTCTCGCTTTATATATTTGGAAATCTTAAACAATTTAATATTTTAGAGGATAAGGAAATTATGGATTAGGCCGGAGAAGCAGTTTAATAAGCAATAAAATATGGATTAGGCTCAAATTTTTTCTTGTAGTTTTTTTTGTAAGTAAATTAAATGCCAATTAATTTATCTTAACTTTAGATCTCAAACCTTATCAGTACTCTGGTCTGCAATAAATATTTATAAAAAGCAAACTATTCAGGTAGAATTAGACATAAATTAACTTAAATTTGGATTTAAATTTAGCATTACTTATATTATAGTATATTTATAGATTGATATTGACAATTATTTTTTACATTATTATAGTTTTTCAAATTGTTTATCTTTTCAATAAATTTATCAAAAATATTACAATTTTATTTTTTTATTGGAAAACAGACATTAAATTTATGCATTTTAATTTTTACTAGATAGATTCTCAAAATATTTAGTTTATAAAGAATAATCTATAGCTTTTAGTGCATCTCGTTTTATTTGACTTTAGTAAAATTAAATGTATTTTTCCTATTAATACAGTAATCTTTGTTTTTTAAATTAATTTGGATCTGTTGATATACAATTATTAATTAATAAATTGACTTTAAAATACCAGCAAATGTGCAATACTTCCTTTTGATGCTGGTTGATATTTCAAATTTAAATCTCATGCCAGATAATTAATACATTACTGAGGCACTTCAATTAGATATTAAAAGTTTAAATTCCTTAGATTAGGAGTGGTACATTTTTAATGAAGAGTTTCAGATTTTATAAGTTATAAATAACTAAATAAAATGAAATCAGAGTTGTTATTAAACATCATAAGTATTGAGATAAGGTTTGTTTAAAAATTTTAATTATTTTATAGATTTTAGGGTATGAATACATTTTATATACCACATTTTTCCAATAAACAATAGTTTTACTTGGTGCTGGGATCATTATTGTGCTTATTGATAGACTATTCGCTCAATAAATTTGCAACATCACTTATTTCAGACACTCTACTTATTTAATTGATTTTATTGCACAATGTATAAAATTAGTGTTAAGTTTAGTTTGCATTTTAAAATTGAACTAAAAACTATACTCTAAATTGCAGAGACTATACCATAATTTTACCCAATCCTTATACTTCAGTTACTTCCTTCGTTTAATGATAGAAACTTTTTTTGGACTATCACTCTTAACAATTTATAATTTGAAGAATAAATTTGAAATTTCAGATTGGAGACAATTGGTCAATACTTTAATAGCTATTCTAAGTGCAGCTTTTATATTTTTACTTCCAATTATTCTATGGATATTTCTATATAGAAATTAAAAGTAAAGAGAGAAAGCTAAATTTGATAAGCATTTCAGTTCATTCAACATTAAAAAAATTGTTAAAAAAAAAGATAGAAAAATACTACATATAATATATTGTAGGAGAATGTTAATTTGTACAGAGATTAAACATTTTTAGTTATTGTATTCTACTTATTGAGAAGATTAATCTATGTACTAGCAATGTTAATCTTTTTTTTATCTTTTAAATTGTATTAATATATGACATTCAAAAATTTCTTAAGTAAACTCGATTAATGACTTCTATATATTAATAAAAAATTATAAATGTTCTTTCTGACTTACTAAACTCAACTTCTAGCACTTTTCCTTCAATCTTTTCTAATCCTACTTTACTTCGCAGCCTACAGACCTATGTCTACACCTCTACATAATTTCCTAGAATTTATGAATGAACTCACATTTCTCTCTACAGCTATCTATTTGAATATAATATACTCTGATTTCGTGAGTGATAGCTATATAAAATACATAGGGGGTTGGTGCTTTGTGTACATTGTACTTGGAAATATTGGAATTAACTTCTTAGTTATGATATTTATGGTGGTTAGAGCTTTTATACAATGGGTATGCAGTATATTTCAAAAGCTAAAGCCTTATTAAGAAGATTAGAAGAATTAGTCAGGTTAATATAAATAGCTAAATTCTTTAATTTTATAAAAATAACATTTCATTAATTCAATGATTAGTTAAATAATTCCTATAATAAATGAATTAAAATATTATAATTAAAAAAAGGTGCTGTCGTAGATAGGAATGAATATTTTAAAAATAAAACTCTTAAAATTAAGCCAAATCTTCCTGATATAATATAAGCAACTGAGGGGCAATTATTAAAAAATAATCAAACTTTTAATGATCAAAACTAAACAACTTAAATGATTAATGATTCTTATAATTTGATTTATTAATAATAATAATATTAATATGTGTATTATATTTTTTCTTTATTTTCTAAAATTAAGTCTCTATATATATATTTTAAAATTACATTATATTTAAATTCTATGAGTCATATAGACGAAAGCAGGGACTTTATTATTAATAACCCTATTTTTAAGAATAATATATAATTCAAGGGATCAACAGTAAAAATTCTACCAAAATGTGATTTATAAAATGAAGTGAAGTATCAAGTTAATTAATAATATAAAATATAACAATTGTTAATAAATAAATTTAAAATTATCCTCTTTTCTACACTTTATTGTACATATAATTATATTTTTTTAGTTTTCAAGTGGAGCTCAGTAAAAAACGACAATTAAAGAAGAATAGTAAAAGTAAGAAAACCATTATAGATTTTGGAAAAACAGAAAAAATTAAAGAATTCAATTATTAAAAGAGTATAAATGATGATAGCATATTTCAGGAATATGGAGAGGCAAAAAATAATGCTTTTAATTAGAACTCATAGATTATTGGAATATTATATTTCATTTTAAGAATATTTATCGATTCTTTTAAATATGTAATGATATATATATATATATATTAAAATAGATTTTTTAAAATAATTAGAAACATTTTCTTGTTTATAAAGAATAAAATATAAATATGATAAAATTGCGGCTTCATCATATACTATTCAATTATAATTTATTTATTTTGATATATTTTATTTAAATAAAATTTTATTTGCATCAATAATAGCTTTGATTCTCGTTAAAATATTCCAAATTTAAATAATATTTTATAAATTTACTTAACTTCATAAAATAATTAATTAAATAATTTATTTATAATTTTTTATAATCAAATGACAACATAGTAGAAGATGATGTGTTTTATTAATCCCTATTCAACCAATCTGAAATAAATCGTAGTAATAATTACTCTTCTGTAAATTAAAGTAGTAAATTCTAAGAAAATAGTAAAAACTAAGACATTTATCAAGATAATTCACAAAATGCTTCAGACATAGTAATATTCAGAAATATTAAAGATAATTTATCAAGAAAGATATATGGATAAAATGATATAAAATATTGAAGTTGATAATAAATTTGACTTTTAATTAGTTTTTTGCCTATTAAATTTATATCTTTTTTCTAATCATATTCGAAAATATTAAACAAAAAATTTTCAAAAAAATGATTCTAACAATTTTAATGGAGGTACCTTCAATGGCTTTATCCAAATTGATAAGGGAACTTCTCATGACTCCGAGAAGCTTATTAAATCTATCGATTTCCTGACCCACAAAGACACCGAGAGAAAGCATTTAACCGGATTCAGTAGTAGCGAAAGTTTTTTCGTGAGCTCTCTTCTTTTCTAGTTTCTTTGGTAATCTGTTCACGATGTCACGAGCAAGATCTTAAACGATTTCTTCTGAGGTCTTTGCTACTTTACCTCCGGAGATTAAATATACTTATTGATATTTTCTATACTTACAGATATGATTCAAAATAATGAAAAGATTCTTGGTTGAATGATAAGAATTGTTTCCATAAAATCTCTCACGGTCTTTTGCTCGAATGTGATATTGGCGTTTGGATGAAGACCAAAGACTTCAGGATCGTCTTCAAGTGGTAATAAGTTGATGTAATTTTTAACATCAGAGAGTGGACCTTCATGTGGTGCATAATAGTGCTCTAACTTTGAAAGTTTGTAGTTATCGTTCATGATCTCAGCACAGAAGTATCTCTTTAGCAAAGCTTTAATTAGTCTAATATCCTTATCGTCAGTGACTCTTCCTCCATAGTTAACCTCAGCAACGAGATAATTGAGAGCAGCATAAGGAGTGTCTGGTTGTTCATTAAGATACATTTTGAGTTATGTCTTTGAAGTGATAAAGTCAGAGTTCATCCATTCATAAGGAATGTTCCATCCAATAGCACCGTATTTTCTTCTCTCCAAGATAACAGCATGGAAGTATGCTAGTGCGAATAAAAGTTTCTTGTACTCTCTTGGCTTGGTGCATGAATCGTAATCCTCCTCAGTGACTTCATTGAAAGTACCCTTTAGATTTGCCTTGAGACCCTTAGGTGGCTCGTTGGTAATCTTAATACCTGACTGTAAGACTGGAACAGGGAATATTCTGCTGGGCATAGATGTCAACCAAAGTCTGTATTCGGGATGCATCTCAGCCTCATTTTGTCTTTCTTGAATCTTTTCAAGCTCTGGCATCCAACTTGCTGACAAATGACAATTTTATAAGCAAACCCAATCACCAGCTCTTTGACCTTGGTCGATAAGCTTCTCAGCAATTCTTCCTTGACCTTGTCCTAGAGATAAAATCTTCAATCTGCTCTCCATATTCTTTGACTTAGCTAGGTTTACTAGGTAAGTAATGGGATCAGCTCCTGGAGAGAGCACAAAAATAATTGGTGTAGTGTTCATTGAATTAGTAAAAATTCTTAATTATTAATTTATTTAAATCTATTCTAATAGTTATAGTTATTATTTCTTGAAATAAAAATAACAATAGGCTCTTAATATTATATTTTATAATTAATTTCAATATTTACCATTCATTTTTATTGATTTTATAATTTACTTAATCTATATATGCTCCCATAAGATCGAAAGGTGGACTTTCAATGAATTTATCTCCAAGTTCACTCTTTACGAATTCTTTAATTCCAAAAATCATTTTCTCATCTCTCAAAACCTTTGTTAACATTAGTTTTTAGAATGGAGTAAGTCTATCTTCAAACACTTAAGGCAATGGAATAAGATGTGGGTCTTCAGACTTTAGTATGTCCTTCCAGGTTACAGCATCAAAATAAAATTAAGAATTTGAAAAATCATTAAATTATTTGTATATAGATACCAGGAATACACCCCAAAAGCAAGAAAGAATTATGATAAATCTTCCAACATGTGTTCTTGGATAGTAATCACCAAAACCGACTAATTTTGCAATAAATATAATAAAAATTTACCTGTAGTCATTGTTATTACTGTAAGCCAGATTCCATTTTAAGTGAAACTATAATCTTGGTAAATTTCATCTGTCTCGCTGATTGGTTCTAAATCATCATAGTAAGGTCTATAAATAGTGAAAGTGGGAAATTTATTAATTGTACCTTTCAAATAGTCTAACCACTAAGCCTATTACAACCGAACTAATTATTGCATTAAAATAACTAATGAGAGAAAAATCTAAAAATTAAGGGTTTTAATTGGTTAAATTTTTATTATTTTATGTGACCTCCATTATCCCAATAAATAAGTTTGTAATTAAATTTAAATACCTAAGTTTGGTTTGATAACATCTATTTGCTTATCCCTGCATCAAATTAAGAAGACAGTTAAATTTAATATTAAGATTGATCACATTTAAATTATTTGAAGCTCTTTAATCAGTTAATTGATATATCATTTTTATTAAAATTTTTACTCAAATCATTTATTTTCCTACATTAGTAAAGAGTATCCCAGTATAAGAAAAGGCTAATCTTTATATGAACACTTCAATGAGAATATAGTATCCGCCTCTATGCCAATTTTAGCACAACATCTATCCGCAAGTGATGTCTTGTACTTCGTAAATCACGTATACAATCGAAACAACAAATAACACCTCAACATCATAAAACCTGATATGCAGGTACTTGCAGAATATCTAAGTTACTTCCCCATTTAATCAGCTCTAAAAATCCAATCTAAATGTGGTGGATTGTGCAAGACACAAATAAATATCTCAACTAGCAAAAGCTTGAAGTATTTTGACATGAAATATCCAACTAAAAGTTATTAATAAAAAATAAAAAAGAGTTAAAATTTACTATCTGCAAGAACTTTTCTCTTTTCCCTCATGAATCTAAATTGCAAAACTGAATGCCTCATGACAAAGAATACTAAAATACTTATAATATTATTGAATATTAAAATTACTTAAAATTAAGGTAGTTCCCGACTGAATGCATCTTAAGATGAAATTAATATGATCTTATTCGTATCTTTCCTTAGTTTCAGTAATTTGGAACAGCAATTCTTAATCAATCAAGGCTGCCAAAATTCCAATTATTCAATAAAAATTCAAAGTAATTTTAGTACATTAATTATTATATTCAAATTAATTGCGAGTATAGCTCCTAATAAATCATTGATTTTTAACATGGATCTTAGTCTATCTTAATAGTGCATACTAATCCATATTTTCCTCTGATTCTATAGTAAGAAAAATGTTAAAGTTATTTAAATAAAATTACTTCATACATCTCAAGTCTCATGCCTTTTAGGTTGACTACTTTATCCTATTTTTTCTTAGTTTATGAATAATTATTGTGTGAATTGTAACTATCTTCTTGTATTTAACATTCTCACTCTTCTCTTTATCTCATTATTCTAAACTTAGATATTAATCTTATTTTATTTAATAAAAATAGAATCTTCCCATAAAATTAAAAAAATCTATTAAAAATACTTAACTTTTTAATCTTTAAAAACCCATTAAATATTTATAATAAATTTATTTAGTTTATCTAAATCTTATTCTTCTTAAAAGAGGGACTTTTTCTTGAGATTTTACTCTTCCGAATCTTAATTTTATCCACTCATGGTTTACGATATTTTTCTCTCCTATTCTATAAAGAAATCTACTCTTTACATTAAAAGGCTATTTGCTACCATTTTAAACTTAGATATTGAAAATTACAAATAATAAGATTTAATTATAATTAATTTATATTTAGATGATTAATTTTAATGATGTTTTTATTTAATAATACTTTTTCACACTTCTTTCATGAATTTATTTCTTAGCTTATATTTAAATCCAAATAATTAATTATTTATTCTCTGGTATCTATGTCCATTGTGTCACTTAACAGTGTCAAGAAATTCAAATGCAACGAATAATATGTAAGTGTATTTTACTAAAAATATATACATTATTTAATCAATATTTATTTTTTAGGCGTTTAACATCATGTACAGAATGAAAATAAAGGAGAATGTTCGCATAAAAGCAGTGAATGCTCTTGCTTATGCTTAAAAATTTTGGAAATTACAAAAATTATTAAGAAATGATACTATTTAAACTGAAGCGTTCAGGAAAAGATTAAGAGAGTAGAAGCTATTATTCGAGGTTAAATTGAGAGATAGAATTTTGGATTTTTAAAGAGAACGCTATCGATTGAAAATTGAGGAATTAGCTGAGAATATATAAAATTATCATAGTGATTAATGTAAAGATATTTCGTATTAAAATAGATTTTTATTTCAATTCATATATTTTGAAATGAGAATGTGAAGATAAAACAACTAATGGAGAAAATAGATAAAGATTTGGCAAAAGTATCTTTTATGATAAGTTAAATCCGAGAAATAGACATGAACACAAATTTATTGCTACAGGATTAATAACAAGACATTCAAAAATTGAAAGTTATCTAAAAGAACATCAAAATTCTATCTATCATAATGAATCGCTTGGATCCAGAAAGCCCAGGCTAGAAATTTATTTCATGTAATTTAATATAAATTTGTATTAATCTCTCATTTTATAGCAAAGACTTTTAACTCTTCAAAAAGTATAACAGAGATTTATTAATCAGATTTTTCCTAAGAAAAAAGAAAGAAAAAGTTAAATCTCATGAAATTACAACTTGAAAATATAAGCAAGTAATCCACTTTGTCAGGATTTGACTCGAGTAGTATCATGAATTAACAAATATTTGATAATAAATAGGAACTATAAAGATAAAGCAGAGTTGAAAACGATTAGAGCAGCAATAAAGTTAAGAGAATATCTATTTCTTAAAAGTAATAACTGTGGAAAGATAAAAATCGAAAAATTAACACCATAGTAGAAGAAAGAGTATCAGAGACTAAAGAGGAAAATCTAGTTTATGATTCTATAGAATAAAAAATTAATAGACTAAAGTAAAAATATGATAAGAAAAAGCATCATTAAACCCAATAATATGCTAATTTATATAAGCAAGAAACAGTGGGAAGCTATTATATAGATACTGATGAAGAATTAAAAACTTAAACTCCTCAAAAATAGGGGAAAATTGTAATTGACTAGGAAAACATAGATTTTTACAGAAAAAACTATAAGATAGATTTGAACTTTAAAAACTAACTAGAACAATAATATGATAACCCCTTTAGATTCATAAATAGTCTGCAAATTTCTCAAAAGAATTTGTAACAACCACCTTAGAATTAAGATTTATGATTTTATTTTATATAATTTTATTGCCATTTTTAAAATAAAAATGAATAAGATTCAGACCTGGAAATAAAACATCTTATTAATAACTTAAAAATTAATGATAACTTAGTTTATCCTTAACATTAAAATTTTCAACCAACCCTGCAATAAATGTCGATAGAAACAAATGCTTTTTAAAATGATTCATAAATACCTAATCAGAGAATTAATTAGGAGTTTAATTAATAATAGCAGAATATTTTCCTCATTGATGATTAAGGTGGTATGAGCTACAGTTTAAATGACTTAAAATATAAAAATTTTGTATATAAAGGATAATATTCTTTTCATAACTTATCTCTAAGAAAGTTTAAAAAAGTTTATTTCAATTAAAATAGTAAAGTCATAAATTTATAAATGATTCTCCTAATACAAACTCCAAAAATACAAGTAGATTCAAACAAAACTCAAAGTTATCAAATTAAAACATTAAAAATTACTCGCCAAATTATAATAATTTTACAGAAAGCAATAAAACATAAAATGAAGAAATTATTGAAAGTTTCAAATTTATGAGTAACATTAGAAGAAGAAAAAAATGATTTTATTATGTTTAAATTGAATAAAAGTATAATAATTCTTAACAATTTGAAAATACAATTTTTCATTTGTAAGATTAATTTGATAAAAAAAACAATTTGGTTTTATGGTTTGTTATGAAATTAAATGAATGTTTTGGTTTAATAAGTAAATATATGAAATTATTTGGATTTATAAATCCTTCTCTAATTGAAACTTCCTACTTCTTTTTATGAGTCTTTTGGACAACTTGCATTAAGCCCAATAGATCTTAAATAGAGTTTAAGGATAGTAACTTATAAGCAGAGATAATATGGTCGAGTATATGAATGAAAATAGAGCCTCATTCATTTCACTAATTCAGTATCTCAATCGTCTGTCATACAGAGAAGTGCAGCACCTCTTCTAATCCAGTAATCTTAAGGAACTTCAGAGGACAGATGCAAGAAGAGCACGAAGTTTGTGGAGTGACCTGTTGTTGAAAGCTCACCAGCACGGACACTAGTCTTGTAAAGTGGACAGAAATATACTTTCTCTTCAGGGACATCTTTGTCAATTACTGGTTCAAGCCAGATCACTGGCATCTTAATGATTGGTATTTTATATTAGAAAAAAACAATATCATTATAGAATGGTGAATTAATTTTAACCATTTTGTAAGTACTTTAGGATCAGAATCCTCAACCATCTTCTTTTTGAAATCCCATTTAGCTCCTTATAAGAACAAACCATGAATATTGACTCCATCTTCTGGATGCTCTTTAACTTCTACTTCAAAGAAATCCTTAATATGCGTCTTGAAAGCAAGAGTATCGATGGGAGTTTGTGTTTTACGAGCGTACTGTTGTAGAGTTGCAGTCATGAAACCCTGTGGGAAGAAGAAAGCTGGAAGCCAGTAAGTCATTGGTGGACCTTAGTACAACCATTTACCCATGAAATCAACTCTCTAGATCAAATCTATAACCCAAGAAGACATTGGCTTGAGAGAGGGATAACCGACTTTTACCCACATTTCTGGAACCTTATTGTTAAGGAAGTTATTGAACATCATTTCAAGCTCCATTGACATGACGACGGTACCTTCAATAAAAAGAACGCACATTTATTTTTCTTTCTTAGCATACTAGAATATATTATAAAAATCTATTCTCAAATTTCTCGTGAGTAATAAAATAGAAAAATGATTAAGAATTTTGAATTAAATTGAGATAGCACGCCTTTCCTTACTTAAAATATATTACCCAACAGATTAAACTTTCTTATTATAAGGATATCTATTAAGTGATATTTTATAATCAAAATAATTTTTGAAAAAGAATATTGTTAGAAGCTAACAAGCATTCGAATGAATAACGATTCTAATTAGAATGTAAGACTTTTGCTAGTTGATTATTCAGACCAATAATATTTATCTATAGAACAAACCTGGCTACTCTCTCAAGGGAGGTGGTCGTGCTGGTGCCCCTGGATTGAATGGGCATTTACTTAAATTTTAAATTACTAACTTAAGGATATATTATGAATGAGATATACCATCAATATATATATATTCTTCAAACGTGTTCGCTATGGGAGCTGCTTCATCATCAAAGCAAGATAGATCTTACTACAAGAGTCTCTATCATTTCAATGCCGATGTTGAGCTCGCTGAGTACTCTCTACCAATCTATTTCAATACATACTTTATATTTTAATAAGTTACATGCCATTTAAAATCTTAGCCAACCAGCAATAGTCTGTGCCTAAGCACGGCTAGAACCAGAGAATGTCTTCGGGAGTTATAAATTCCACCCAGCTTCCCCCTATTTAGTAAAGAAGCCAATCAGACAAGAGAAGGCTTTAAGGCTCCTATGATGAGGAGCATCCAATCGACGAAATGGACGAAGAAATGGGAATGGGTCAAGTCGATGAAATGGACGAAGAAATGAACGCTGACATGGACGGTTATGGAGTAAGTTTGCGCTTTTACTATATGTCAAGGGATTTAATGTGTTTGGAATATTTCAAAATATTTCAAAATAGTATCTTGATTTCATCAATTGCATACCCCCTCTTTTTCAAATATATTAAAACTTATCAAATTTAAAATTTATTTAAGGGACTCTCTTTATTAAATCATAAATTATCAATCAACGTATTCTAATAAATTATTTATAGGAAGAAGAAGACCCAAATAACTAATCTCTTACATTTGATGAGTTTAGATAAGTCATAGAAAATAATGAGGATGAGTCTAAGAACAAAGTTATTTTTTTTATTACTGTGATAGAATTATATCTCCAATTCAATAATTTATGCATTTATTTGTAATTATTAAAGCCATGCAAGCTAGAACCGCAAACTTCATTAGAAAGGGAACACCAATTTACGAGATGCTCATTAAAATTAAGTCTGGTGAGCAAGCAATCTCTTTCTTTGCTCAACATGGAAACAGTACCCCTATTAAGTTCTTGAATTGCAATAGAGCCCCTGTACCTCCTCATTTGTTCAGACCCTACGATCTCGTAGTTCAGATTTATGGTTAAACTTTCTTTATTTTATACTTCAATTGTTAGATTGATGAGAAAGCTTTGAGAGACGACTACTTCACAATTTCAGCTCAAGGTGTTGTGCACATTTGCCCAGATAAACACAAGAAAATTCAAAAACAAGACATTGTGCCAACCGAATTCTTCTCTCTAAGCGACTGGATGCAACAATCCACCATGTTCAATGTACTGACCTCTATGAAATTCTTCAAGCATTACCTAATTGGCAAGGTGTTCAACTCATGGAAGGGCAATGTTCGCTTTAAAATGTACAATCGTACCAGATAAAACCTCGCTAGAAACTTGATTTTCTCCAGACCTGCTTTCCTCTCATCTTACATGGACATTAACAAGACTTTTAAATTATAATATAAAACGTAAATTGAAATGGGAAATTACAAAACTTAATTAAACTTTGTTTGAAATGAAATCATTGTAAACTTTCATAGTCCCTAAAGTTACTCAGAAGCAATTTGAACTTGAGGACTTCTTTAGAGAATAAAAGAATGACAGAGAAATGGTCAAATAGCACTAATTAGTTTGAATAAATAAAAACTTATTTAATATTTTATTACATTATTTATAAATTCACTACAACGATAAAGTCGAGGAAATCATTAAGAAGCTAGATGTTCTAGTCCAATTAGTTGGAGACAGCAGAACTCTAAGAGAAGAAGAGGATCTCGAACACTCCAAGATGGGTCAATAGACTAAGAATAAATCTATCTTTTTATAACTATTTTATTTATTGTGAAATTATTGATAAGGAAATAACGATAACTTAAAATAAATAAGTCGATTAGAGAGAATTATATTTACTAGACTGTTTAATAATAAGATAAGAGTATTTTAAAAATAACTATTTAAAATTTCAAAATTTAATATAATGAATTATTCAATACTTAAATTAAAAAAGTTTACATTTTCAAATTTCAATAATTAAATATATATTACAATGTAAAAATTTAAATTAAACTTTTAAGATTGTATTAATTATTACACTAGTATTCATAAGTTAAAATATCACTCATCAATAAAGGTAAAAATAAAATTACAAAAAATGTTCTCCTAATAATATAATATGATACTGAACAGAGGTCTTTTTACCCTATTAGAAGTGTTTCATTTATTAAATGTTTATAAAATCGTAAATATCTCGATAACTTTATTTTTTCGCTTATTAAGTATCTCCAATAATTATTTCTAAGGAAATTAGTTAAAAATGAATTTCACATAAAAATTTTTCAAATAATTATGAATTTATCTATAGAATAAAAAAAATGGTTTCATTATTGGATATATATGCTCGGATCTAATATATTACTGTAAAATATATTTTAAAACATTCAAGCAAATCTAAATTTAACAGATTTTATTGTTTCGTAATGAATATAAAAGTTAAGACATTTAAAGTTCAGTAAGAAAAATCACAATCCAGGAAATTTATTGAATTATCAGTATTTTTCTGATTTTCTAAATAAAAATTTATCTTTAACTTAATGACCTCAGCCGTTTTAACTTTAATATATATATAAATATATATAATAATTCTTTCTCAAAAGGTGTGTAATAAATTTACACAGCAAAATGTGTACTTATCTTATTACATTAATTATTTATAGTTTAACGCTTAATTAATTATCAATTATCCTGCGGGTTGATGCTGTTAATCATCTTCTGATCAGATATTTATTTATTATTGGCATTTTATTTTTATTTATTATCATTGTCACTTTTTTGTTCATCGTTCCTGTGTCATCTTCATTGTCAAACGGGGCCTAAAATTAAAAGATATTTAAAAGTTTTATAGTCTAAGTAGTTAGAAAGCTACCATTTTTGCAGTTTTTCCGTAGATATTTGTGGGAGGTTCTGATTTAACGTAAGTGGTATTGAAAGCATTTGTTGAAGTAGAGAATGATTGGTTGCAGCCCATTTAAACTTTTATAAAATTTATCATTAGAATTTGGAAATAAAGAGATTCATTATCGAAAATTAAAATATTCTCAATATTTAAAATGAAAGATATGCATACAGTTTTTCTAAAGATTCATTCAGAAGTACTTCATATGAAATGGAAAAAATTTATATATATTAGTAAATGATAAATCTATGGTGCTACAGAAGCAGGAAGACGAATTAAAGTCTAGAGTGTTAAGACTAGCCAAGAGAAATTACCACAGTTTGGGTACTTTTATCAGACTTGTTGACTACATGGTTGTTGAAACACAAGTTAAGATCAACTAAGAAAGTGCAAAATATTAATCTTTATGTTATATAATGTGCAGATTTGATATTGTTTGAGATGAGCAATACAAAGAAGTACAACATTCAAACCACTGTCTCTTATGATACCATTATATATGAACAAGATCTGGATATATTTGAAGAAAATTAATTTATAGCTTATAATTATGAAGATTTTTATACCAAGGAAAATGGGTTATCATACAATCCAACAAAGAACGAATTCTTCACATAGTTTGACAAGATTCTTCAGGATATGTTAGGAGTCACTGCTGAAGTGGTTAGAGTAATTACTCATCCAAACTTCAATCAATTCATCTAAGGGTTGATCTCTGACTCAGGTCCTAAATTCAGACAGATTTACTTTATTCATCAATATTATTATGGTTTTATCGTTATATGAATCCTCCTTTAACTATTAATGCTATTTATCCTTAATAATCTATATATGAGATCGTTGAGACATCTTTCAAATACCTGGCCTCAAAAGAAGCAATTCAACAAAAGATCGACCAAGATTTCAAAGATCTACAGACTGATGTAACAAAAATCGAGAACTGCCGTGACGTCAACGATTTCGACCAAACTTTCGATTTCGAAGAATACAAACAATAAAACAGTGACTTAGAGACCATTAGATCATGGTTAGAAAGACTTCAGAAATGGGATCAAAGTATTACAAAGAACATTAAAACTGGTTATTTGCAAGGTTTCATAAACATTTAAGGTAAAAAGTTGAGAGATAGACTAGCCAAGAGAGTGAAAGATGAGCAGACAAACATCAAGCAGTATCTTTTCGACTTGGCTGACTAAAAATCCAAAGATATCATTAAGGGGTTTGAGAGAATAAGAATCACTCTGTCTAAGCCACAGTTCCCACTTGCTACTTATGTTGATTATGTTCATAGCTTGAAGATGTGCAAGAATCAAAAGGACAACTTATTTTACCTTATAAAATTATGTAAAGTAGATTTTCAGAAATTTTATTCAGTTATTTAACTTAGTAGATGAGAAAAAGAAACTTGAAGAAATGAATGTTGTACTAAGACGTTACAAGTCCAAGGATGAGCAACTTTGCTAATATTAAAAAGTTATTCGCAATGCACCATCTGATATAATCACTCTAATTAAAGTTCACTCTTAAATATATTTTACTATTATTGAGCAACACTTCAACGCATCTCATCAAGTCCTTCTTCAAAAGCTCGAGACCATAGTTTCAAGTATCACCGAGGTAGAAAATCTCATAGCAACAGCAGAAGGCCAAATAGCCGAGCAGAAAGAGCAAAACGTCGAAGACCTCGACAAGAAGATCAACGACGAGAAGGAGAAGATCATTTCGCACATTGATAAGATTCAGTCTGAGAACTTGATGAGCAAGAGCACACCATTTAACACTGCACTTGAGGAGTTGAGCAAGATCAAGAAGAAGTTTGATGATTCAGGCAAGAGACTTAATACTTACAAGTCTTATCAAGAGATCCTAGAGATCAATCCATCACAAAAATAATCAGTCATATTTTTAAATTCGTATAAAAGAAATGTTTTTTTTAAATTTAAATAAACTATAGTTTAATTATTGTTAAACATGCTATTATATGAGCATGTTAGTTTGACTTTATATTAATTTTTATATTTAAGTTAATGTAAAAATTAAAACCCTTCGAATATCAATGTCTAATTCTTGTATAGTATTTATATGTACTTACCATCAGCAATCAAGGAGATGGATGACTTCAACAAGAAATTCGATATCAGACATAAACTCTGGAAGAACCGTGAGAAGTTCGCTGATCTCTCTCGTCACTGGTACTACGACTTCTTCGTGGACCTAGATGCTTAAGAAATAGTTAACACCGTCAAAGAATACGAAAAGGACAACTTACTCTTGAAAACTTAACTGCCCAGAGACTAGAAGGATGAGGTGCTTGAGTAGCTACAAACTGAGGTTAAGATGGTGTCATAGCACTGCAATTTGATTAGTGCACTTGGAAACAAAAATATGTTGCCAAGACATTGGAATAAGATCTTTGGATTACTTGAAGGTGCACCTCCTACTAATCTTAGATAATTCTCATTCCAGCAACTTCTATCATTATTTTTAGTTTTATGATGAGTTATAAGTATTCTCACGACTCAAAATTCTATCAGAAGGAATTGATCAACATTTTGAGAAAATTGAGGAAATTTCAGCTATGGCATCTGGTGAAGCAACCATTGAGCAAACCTTAAACGATATTATTGCAATCTGGAAAGAAACCCAATTCAATTTGATTTTTATATTTTTAAGTAAAAATTAAATGAACTATCTTACATATCTTTAAATTCGTTGTGATGAACTACAGAGACACAAAGGATAGATTTATCATCACAGATATCGAAGACACCATTACTTAACTTGAAGATAATCAGATGAGTATCGGTACCATGATGGGCAGCAAGCACGTCACTGAGATCAGAACTCAAGTTGAAGAATGGGAGAAAAAGTTAGGCTATATTGGTGATGTTATTGATGAATGGCTTACCTTCCAAAGATAATGGATTTTATAAATAGTATTTAGAAATTCAGTTTTTTTATTGAGGTTTTTAATTTTTGCAATTGGATGTATCTTGAAAACATCTTCAACGCTGAGGATATCCAAAAGTAACTGCCTAATGAAGCCAAACTCTTCCAGTAAGTTGATAAATTCTGGAGAGATGTTATGATGAGAACTAAGAAGACTTCACTTATTTTAGACGCTTGCAGTAGTGATGCACTTCTTTCTAAGTTCCAAAACGCAAACAAGACATTGGAAGACATTCAAAAATCACTCGAGGACTATTTGGAGACTAAACGTGCTGCTTTCCCAAGATTCTATTTCTTGTCAAACGATGAACTGCTTGAAATTCTGTCACAAACACGTAATGCACATGCCGTACAACCTCATCTACGTAAATGTTTCGATAACATCATGAAGATTGAATTCAAGAACGAAAAAGGTAGTAAAGAGATAATAGGTATGTGGTCTGCAGAGAGTGAATATGTTGAATTCTCTGAATCCGTTTTTGCAGAGGGAAATGTTGAGTTCTGGTTGATGAATATTGAGAAAATGATGGTCAAGTCATTGTATGACACCACTAAAAAATCACTTGTAGAATACCCTGTGAATGGAATTGAGAGAAATGAATGGTTATTTAACTACCCAGCTCAACCTGTTATCACTATAGATCAAGAATTGTGTATAAATATACAGACTATAGAATCAATTCAATATTTAATCAAGTTAAATGGACTATTGGAGTTACTGAAGCCCTAGCTGAAATAATGAGAGGTAAAAACAAAAAAGCTTTGGAAGAATTCCTAAACTTCTCAATCTTGCAAATCAACAAGATGGTTGAGTTAGTCAGAGGTCAACTCAATAGATTAGAAAGATCCGTCATGGGTGCCCTTATCGTTATAGACATCCACGCTAGAGATGTAGTCAAACAAATGATCAAAGCCAGAGTAGAAAGTGTCAATGACTTCGAATGGACAAGATAATTAAGATATTATTGGGAACAAGAAGAAGAGAAGGATGATTGTTTCGCTAGATAGACCAACACCAGATTCGCTTATGGTTATGAATATTTGGGTAATGGACCACGTTTGGTTATCACTCCCTTAACTGATAAATGTTACATGACACTCACTGGTGCATTAAAAACTCTCAAGAATAGGACTTTGATTTGATTTTATATAAGTTTATTATAAAAAATTAATTTTAATAAAAGTGGATTAATTAAACTTTCCTTTACTCTTATAAAAATGATATAAATCATTTTTATTTCAATCTATAATATATGAGTTTATTGATTTATAAGCAAAATAGTTTTTATCAATTTAAATATTTAATATTTCAAATTATAGTCATTTCAATTACTAGTTTATGTATTAAATTTATTTAAAAACATATTATGGGCTACTTACAATCTAAATGTGATTAAATATCTTAGCCATAAGATGCAAATGGAAGTGATCCTATAGTAAAACTTGGTCTTGTGACAAAAAAAGGTAATAAATTTTTTTTTCCTTTTATTTTCATATCTTAATTAATATTTTTAGAAACCATAGAAGTAAGATATTAAGGATCAGAAGAAGAAAGAAGATCAGGAGACAAATCATCACAAAATTTATTTTAATATTCATAGGAATATTATCTAGGGTATCCAAGTTTACCCAGATCATTGATTTTTATATATATATAATTATTGACAATTAAACTTAATTTTATAAAATATTTTATTTAAAACGCTTGTTCATTATATATTTTACTTTTTTATAATGCTAGATATTCTTATAATCAATTTAAATATTCAATTATTTCTATTACTGTAGTACATTTTATTCAAGACTTTCTAAAGGGTATTCTTTAAGAATTAAGTAAAATATAAAATGTGTAGCAGCAATTCACCAGTTCTTAATTGTGTTAGTATTACCTCACACAATGAAATAATTAACAAAATCCCACCAAGCCAATAATAAAACTACTCATCAAATTGTAAAACTATTTTTCTTACTATGTCTTAATCATTAATGCATAGGACCAATCAAGAATGAATTAGACAATCAATTTGAGAGAGACCAAGTTTAATAATTAAGAAATCAATAAAAATAAAATTCTGATTAATTTGAAATGCAGCTATAAAATAATTAAAATTTAATGTTAACTCCATAGGATAATTGAAGAGTAATTATAACTAAAATTAAAACATTTGGAATAAATAATTTAATGCTTTTATAGTTTATTATATCTCCATTATACAATAAAATTTCCTGTAGGAATAACAATTCAATGATTTATTATGCTAAATTGTAAATATGTAAATCTTTAATCAATACATAAAATATCATTTAAGTTGATTCCTAAGATAAATTAAATGGCCCTAGAACAAAAAATTTTTAATTTAAAAGCCTTGTTTTCTCTTATGATCATAATTGTATGAAATTTATCCTAAAATTATTTACAAAAAATTTTTCGAGTTTTTATTGCATCTAAATTATGGTGGTAACCCACAAGGTCCAGCCGGTACTGGTAAAACCGAAACAACAAAGGATCTCGCCAAAGCACTTGCTATTCAATGTGTGGTCTTCAACTGCTCTGATGGTTTGGATTTCAAGATGATGGGAAGATTCTTCTCTGGACTTTCTCAAGGTGGTGCTTGGGCTTGCTTCGATGAGTTCAACAGAATCGATATCGAAGTGCTATCAGTTATTGCTCAACAAATCTTGACTATTCAATCAGCTGTTAGAGCCAAGAAGACAGAATTCGAATTCAATGAGAAAATCATTCCACTTAACTTGAGATTTGGAGTTTTCATCACTATGAACCCAGGTTATGCTGGTCGTACCGAACTTCCAGATAACCTTAAATCTCTCTTCAGACCAATATCTATGATGATCCCCGATTACAGACTTATCGCTTAAATCATTCTATTCTCTGAAGGTTTTGAAACTGCTGATGAATTAGCCAGAAAGATGGTCTAGCTTTACAAGCTTTCTTCAGAGCAACTTTCCAAGCAAGATCATTATGATTTCGGTATGAGAGCTGTGAAGTCAGTCTTGGTTATGGCAGGTTCCTTGAGAAGAAAGTTCCCAGACACCGAGGAAAACATCGTGCTTATTAGAGCCATGAGAGATTCTAATGTACCTAAGTTCTTGGAGCATGATCTTCCACTATTTGAAGGTATTGTTAATGATCTCTTCCCAGGTGTCTTTGTACCTTTCATCGATTATGGTCAACTCCAGATTGCTATTGAAAACTAACTTAGAGTTAAGAAATATCAAGTTCCACCCAAATATCATTTTTATATACTATTTTTAAATGTTTAATATGTCAAGAAGATTATTCGGTTACCAGGTAGAACACACCCCCCCCATAATGTACTGTTTTCTTTTTGTAGTCTTGTAGAGTTTTTGACGCTGAACAAGAGTGTCAGAAGCGCCTTTTGCTTGCGAGCAATAGTTTTCGAGCTAGGACCAAAATTAAATTCATTTTTATACATAAAAACATCATAAAAATAGTCAAAAACTTTTTGTTTTTTTGTATCTATATATAATATAAATCATTATTTGGGTGATTTTGTCAAATTCTGAATAATAAAATAATTATTGAGGATATGATTTGGAAAGCATCCATTTTTGTCAAGAAATGTAAAATTAATCCTAAAATTATAAAATATGAACAAAAATGGATGCTTTCCAAATCATATCCTCAATAATTATTTTATTATTCAGAATTTGACAAAATCACCCAAATAATGATTTTTATTATATATAGATATAAAAAATATAAAAAGTTTTTGACTATTTTTATGATGTTTTTATGTATAAAAATGAATTTAATTTTGGTCCTAGCTCGAAAACTATTGCTCGCAAGCAAAAGGCGCTTCTGACACTCTTGTTCAGCGTCAAAAACTCTACAAGACTACAAAAAGAAAACAGTACATTATGGGGGGGGTGTGTTCTACCTGCTAGCCGATTATTCAATTACTCGAGACTATGATTTTACATTAAATGCCTTCTAATTTAAAAATTGAGGAAATTTATAAATATTCTATTTATTGAGATTAGATCTTATAATTAGTACTTATAAAGATGATGGTCAGACATGGAGTCATGTTGGTTGGTTTAACTGGTACTGGTAAAACCACTTGCTGTAAAGTATTAGCTAAGGCCTTAGCTCAATTAGCACACGAAGGGCACAAGGATCCTTGGTACAAGAGTGTTCATATTGACACCTTGAATCCTAAATCAGTTACTATGGGAGAACTCTTTGGAGAAACTATAATAATACTAAAACTCAACATCTAACTTAATTAATTCAAGAAAAGTTAGTACTTTATTATAACATTTACACCAATGAATGGACAGAGGGTTTAGTTTCAAAACTAGTGAAGGACGCAGTTTAAGCACTAGAGGGAGATAAGCCAGACTAAAAACGTTGGATTAACTTTGACGGTCCAGTTGATGCTCTTTGGATCGAAAACATGAACACTGTGCTTGACGATAACAAAATGTTGTGCTTGGCTAATGGTCAAAGAATCAAGATGCCAGAGACTTGTACTATGATGTTCGAGGTTCAAGATCTTAGAGTCGCCTCACCTGCTACTGTATCTAGATGCGGTATGGTTTACTTGGAACCTATTCATCTTGGATGGGAACCTCTTATTGACACCTGGAAAGAAAACATGGTCGATGTCATTCCAGCTAATCAATAATTAAACACTAAATATTAAAAAGATACAAATTTTGAAATAAATCACCTAGAAACCATAATCAAGCATGTTAAGACTGTATTTGGCAAACTACTCCCAGTTTAAACTTACATCATATTTATTTTATTGTTATTAGAGAAGAGTGCAAAGAGATAGTAGAGTCAGCCAACGTAAATCTAGTTTAGTCCTGTCTAAACTTAATCTAATCTTTCCTTAACCCAGAAGTTCTAGATATCAAAAAGATCACAATCTACCCAGAAAAAGTTGTACTAACCTACTTGGTATTCTCACTCATCTGGTCAATTGGTGCAAACTTACATGATAACTCAAGAAAGATATTCAGTTAAGCTTTCAAGAATGAGATCGTTAAGATCATGCCTGAATTCCCAGACGGAGATATCTATGAATACGGTATTGATCAATCCACTCACAAATTCGAGCCGTGGATGGAGCAAATCCCAGATTTCTAATTCGATCCAAACAAGAGTTTCTTTGAGATTCTTGTTCCCACTAGTGATACTGTCAAGTATAAGTTTGTTCTCAAGACTTTATTTATTATTCTAGTGTAATTTAAATATTATATAAATGTGATACTATACATAATAAAAATAACTTTGATGTTTAATGGATATAATGTATTAATCAGTGGTGAGACTGGAGTTGGTAAATCAGTTATTACCAAAGATTTCTTGTTCACTATATTTATATTTAATATTTTCAATATATTCATGAAATCTTTAAGTTTTAAAACTATTAATAATAATGGTTAAAAGTGCTAAATTTTTTTTACTACCCCTGATGATATTGTTTATGCATTCGTAAACTTTTCAGGTAAGACTACAACTAAGAACTTGCAAGATGCCTTCGAGGGTAATCTAGAAGCTAAAAGAAAGACTCTGCTTGGACCACCAGGTGGTAAAAAAATGATTTTCTTCATAGATGATGTTAACATGCCACAGCTTGATTTATTTCTTTATTATCTTTTAATATAAATATAGTTCAAAACAGACGAGAGATGTAAATCATTAATATTGTTTAGTAATGATACCTATGGATCTCAACCACCTTGCGAGCTCCTGAGACAAACAATTGACTCCACTGGTTTCTATGACACCAAGAAGCTAATCTTCAAGTAAATCAAGGACACCAGATTCGTGTGCGCTTGTGCTCCTCCAGGTGGTGGTAGAAACGCTGTCACTCCAAGACTATTCAGACATTTCAACATGGTCTGGGTGCCTGATCTTTCAAGTGGATCTATGAGAACCATCTTTACTGCTATTCTTAAGGGATTCTTGGATTAAAATGAGCAAAGTGGACTCAATATATTCGCTGAACCCATCATTAAAGCCTAAATAAGGAAAAAATAAAATGGTTTAATTGACTAATTTTTACAATTCAAATTACCATTTTTATATTAATCTTCAGCCTCAGTTGATATATATTTGAAAACAATTAAAGACTTCTTGCCTACTCCTACTAAGTGCCATTACACTTTCAATTTGAGAGATCTCTCCAAGGTCGTTCAAGGTATGCTTATGATCAATTTAGAGAACTTGGAAAACAAAGAATATCTAGTTTACTTGTGGGTGCAAACAATAAATATTTTGTAGTTATTGTTTTACTGCATGAAACCTATAGAGTGTTTAGAGATCGTCTAGTTGATGAGAAAGACAGATCTAAGTTATATTAATTATAAATGCTTTATATATAATAAAGTTCAACGTATTGACTCATGAGCTTTTAGAGAACTACCTTGATATGGAATGGTAACTTAAGGATTATCAAGACTTACTCTTTGGTGATTTTGAACAAGGAGATAGAAACTATCTGAAGCTTAGTGAAACAAATAAGTTATTTTTTATTCATATTAAATGCACTTATCCCAAGGCTAGACGAATGTCTTGAACTTTACAATTCCGATAACCCAAGAATGAACCTTGTGTTCTTCTCCGATTGTATTCAACATTTAGCTCGTATTTCAAGAGTACTGAGACAGCAAAGAGGTAACTCCCTCCTGGTCGGTGTTGGTGGTTCTGGTAGAAGATCCATGGCAAGACTTGCTGCAAATATGAACTTCATGAAGAGTTACTCCATTGAAATCACAAAGAACTACAGAGAGAAGGAGTTCCATGAAGATATCAAGAAGCTACTTATGAAGAGTGGAGTCGAATAGGAACCACAAGTTTTCCTCTTTAGTGATACACAGATCGTCAAGGAGAGTTTCTTGGAAGATATTAACAACTTGCTTAACTCTGGTGAGGTACCCAACCTATTCCCAGCTGAAGAAAAGGCACAAATTTGTGATGAACTTGCTCCTAAAGCCAGAGAGGCCAAAGTGGGTGATAATAGAGATCAGATTTACGCTTACTTCGTTCAATTATGCAGAGAAAACCTTCATATTGTCTTGGCTTTCTCTCCAGTGGGTGAGCAATTCAGAAACAGATGTCGTCAATTCCCATCAATTATCAACTGCTGTACTATTGATTGGTACAATCCATGGCCCTCAGAAGCATTTATGAAAATTTATGCGAGAAAGTTATGATTATAGAAGTTAAATTAAATATAATTAGAATATTTATTATATTAATAAAAAATATAGAAATATCTAAATAGAGTTTAATATTTTCCATCATAATTATGATCTTCATCATGAACATTATCTTTAAAGTCTTCGAATTCTTTCTGATTCGTCTTGCAAAGTATCAATCTTAAGACATTTACATCTATCGTCTTACCAGATTGGACCACTAAAAACTAAAAAATAAATAAATACTTTTAGTAACTAGCATTTTATGTGAGTGATCTATCCCCACCCGCTTCTGATCAACAAGATGCTTTTCTAAATGCTAACTTTTTAATATAATTAATTAATTTCCGTTTATGAATTATGATTGTACTCTGTTGCTCACAGATAGTATAGTGAAAATGAGAATCAACTAGGCATCCAAGACTATATGGACTCACTTTGTCAGATGTCTGTGGAAATTCATAATAGTGTCAGCAACTCTTCAGATAAGTATTTTGCTGAGCTTAGACGTAGAAATTACAAATTTATATATTCCTATTATATTTTTTCAAATATTTTATTATAGATCTCTATCAGATTAAAATATAGAAAATAATAAGAATAATAACAATGAAATTATTTATTAAAATTATGGAATTTTACTTGATGTTAAAAATTAATTAAATAATCATAAATTACAGCTGATATTTTATCTGAGATATTCATAATAACCTATAATTTAATATGACTATCAATAAAAACAAATTAATTCACTAAAATTAATACATTTAAAAGAACATTTTTCTTTATATATTGCTAATCCCACTATTCCTTCACATTAGAAATTAGTAATTTATTAATTACACTACTCCAACCTCATATTTGGATTTGATTAAGACCTATATTGAAATGCTTAAAGTTCAAAGAAACATCGTTCCCTAGAAAATCTCTAGATATCAGGGAGGTCTTACCCGTCTTTCAGAGACTAATAGAATGGTCGATGATCTTAAAGCCATGCTTATCAAACTTAGACCTGAAATCGATAGAAAAGAAGAAGAGACCCAAAAATTATGCTTTTAATTCACACTATAATACAAATGAGAATTTAATTTACATATTGTACATTAATTTCCTTAAAATTGGTGGTTGATTTGGAGAAACAACAGAAGATAGCTGCCGAGCAAGAAAAAATCTCAGAGAAAGAAGAAGCTGAGACTCAGAAGCTTTTCAACGAGGTCATGGTAATCAAAACTGAGTGCGAGGGTGAATTGCAAAAAGCCATGCCCATTTACAGAGAAGCACTGTCTGCTCTTGATACTCTTAACAAGGGAGATATCATTGAAATGAAGTCATATCCCAAGCCACCTGATGATTTGGTCCTTGTTATATCTGCTGTGTGTCTATTAATTAGAACTAATACATTTACCATATTCTAATATTGTCTCTTGCTTGATGTGAAAGAAAATTGGGATGAGGGTAAAAAGTTGATGAATAATCCAGAAAACTTTATCAACATGCTTAAGGGTTTCAACAAAGATAACATCAAAGAAGCAAAGCTTAAGAAATTGAAAAAATACACAACTGATCCTAAATTCGTGCCAGCTTTGATTGAAAAGAAGTCTCAGGCTGGTAAATCTATCTGTCTCTGGTGTAAAGCTATTGACAACTACTCATTAAATATAAATATAGAGGGTATTGCAGTAAAAGGTATTATATATTCATATATTATGGGAAATACTCAGAAGTATTGAAGATTATCAAGCCAAAGCAGTTAGCTCTTGGATAAGCAGAAGGTGAACTAAAAGTAGCTCAAGATGAACTTAGAGTAAAATAAGCCAGTCTCCAAAAGATTAGAGACATGATTGCAGCTTTACAAGCCAAAATTGTTATTACATTGACAATTATGGTTATTATACATTAGCCAACTACTCAGCAAGTCAGAGAAAGCTAGAGGATCTAACCAGACAAAAGGAAAAGATTGAAATTCAATTGGGAAGAGCTGAGAAATTGGTCGTTGGTCTCGCTGATGAATCTAAGAGATGGGCCTCTTCAGTTAAAGTATTAGAAGTTGATCTTATTTCTTATCATGAATTAAAAGTCTCTCCTTTCTTTAAATTGAAAGTCACTCCACCTTATATTTCAATTTCAGATTATACTTAAATGTTGATCTAGTGAACTTGATTGGCAACATCATATTGGCTGCTGGTTACATTTCCTACGTGGGTACTTTCACTGCTAAGTATCGTGAGGGCTTATTGAAAGAGTGGATGCAGTTCTGCAAGAACAAGAAGATCCCCTTCTCACATGACTTCACTGTGGAGAATGTCCTAGGAGATCCAGTTTAAATAAGAGAGTGGAACATTAATGGTTTGCCAGCTGATAACCTATCAGTTGAAAACGGTATTAATAATTAAATTTTGCAATAGATACCATGAAAATTAAAGATATAGAATAGTATTATTGTTACTCAAGCTAAAAGATGGCCATTAATGATTGATCCACAGTCATAAGGAAACAAGTGGATTAAGAACATGGAGAAAGAAAATAACATGCAAGTTATTAAGCTTTCCTATGCCAAGTAAAATAAGAATAAATATAGATATTGTATTATATATAAAGTTCCTGCAGGTTGTAGAAAATGGTATTAGAATGGGTCAACCAGTTCTCCTAGAAAATATTGATGAGACATTAGATCCATCACTTGAACCACTCCTTCAAAAGAATATACTTGCAATTAAATATATTTGTAAAGAACATCGTGAAGCAAGGTGGTCAGCAAGTGATCAGACTTGGTGATAACTGGGTGCCATATTCTCCAGATTTCAAATTCTTTATAACCACTAAACTAGCTAACCCACATTATCTCCCAGAAATATGCATTAAGGTTACTATAATTAACTTCACTGTGACTCTTTACATTTTTTTCCATAATAAACTTGCTTTTTAAGATTATATCGAATCTTTACTTGGCTTTATTTGTGAATATATTATTTTTTTGTGTGACACCAGAGGGTCTTGAAGATCAACTCTTAGTAGACGTCGTTAAATACGAACAGCCAGAGTTAGAACAACAGAAAGACTTGCTCGTTGTGCAACTTTCAGACTTTAAGAGACAGCTTAAGGAGCTCGAAGACAAGATTCTGAAGTTAGTCAGTGAAGCAGGAAATGACATCCTTGAAGACGAAGAACTTATTATCACACTAGATTAGAGTATATCTCAAATAAAGGTATTAAGCTTTTTATAATGTTATAAACAGACTTCCATAGCTATTAATGAAAGAATGGTTGAAGCAGAGCAGACTGCCATTCTTATTAATGAAAACAGAGAGAAGTATCGTATGGTTGCCAGAAGAGGTTCAGTCTTGTACTTTGTGATTGCTGATCTCGCACTTATTGATCCTATGTATCAGTACTCACTTGAGTTCTTCTCCAGGCTTTTCAACCGCAGACTTGATAAATCTGAGAAGAGTGACCATCTTGATTTATTTTAGTATTAAATTACCCAACTAGCTAATACAATGTAAAAATGAATTTTAACTTGATAAGCGTCTAGATATTTTGATTAAAGATCAGACTGAGTCATTCTTTATCAACATTTGCAGAGGTCTCTTTGAAAAAGATAAGTTACTCTATGCTTTCTTAAATGCCTCATCCATCCTTAGAAGAAGCGGTGCTATTTCAATCGATGAATGGAACTTTTAATACTAATTTTAATTGCACATAGTACGTACCTCACTTTAAATTATTCCTATACATATAACACTTACTAACTTCTTCTTGAGAGGATCAAGCACTGATTTCTCATCTTACGATAAGGATATCGATTACATTACAGATGCCATGTTCCACAGAATCCTCGGTTTAGAAGAGACTCACTACAATTTTAAGGACATCTCCCAATCATTGAAGGATAGAGTAGATGCTGTAACATTAAAAATTAAAAAATTCACGTTAAAATTCTATAGAATTTACATGTAAAATTTTCATAGTATGTAAGAATAATTCTGGTATATGAAATCAGGAAATTTAAGAATTTACGTAATAGATACACATTAATATCAAATTAATTGGGTTTATAAATAAATTTGTAGTGATCTTTTAAATAATAATTGTAAAGTAAATAAAATGGGTTAAACTTGTAGCTGCAATGACGCTGGCGACTAAGAGCAGGAAGTCAGAATGGAAAACAACAATAAGGTATGAATACTTTTAGATTTGCTTTTTCGATTTATTTATAATTTTTGGATTTATAGAAACAACAGCAGAAATCCAATACTAATTATCAAGAAAGTTAACAATAGAAGGGCAACAAGCTATAAAGTCAAGTAAGATTGAAGTTCCCACATTTTTTCAGATTTATGAGAATTAGCTTATCAAACTTTTTATTTAAGGTTATGTTTTTATAGAGTAACGTTAATAATGGGCCAACACCAACTGATGAATTAGTGTACATTGAAGAGTTAGTTTTTGAGAATGGAGCTGTTTATAAAGGTAAGTTAAGATAACTTTCTAATTTTAAATGATTATGGACCGTAGATCTAGTATATTCATAAAGATATTTACACTCCAAATTGACATTAATTTGCTAAGAAATGTCATTTTAATCTCTTAAATATATAGGGTTCATGAAAGATGGTATGAGACATGGTCAAGGAACCTAGGTATGGCCTGATGGAGCTAAGTACGAAGGAGAGTGGAAAAATAATTAGGCAAATGGTCATGGAAAATTCTGGCATGCTGACGGAGACATTTATGAGGGCGAATGGAAAGATGATAAAGCCAATGGTCATGGTGTTTATCTATAACTTTAGTTTATGACAGAATTTAAAGTTCATTCATTATACACGTGAATGGAGCTAGATATGAAGGAAATTGGAGAAATGATTTACAAGATGGCTTCGGAATTGAGACATGGAGTGATGGCTCAAAGTACGAAGGTTACTACAAAGAAGGAACCAAGCACGGCAAGGGAAAATACATATGGAACGATTAATCTATGTACGATGGAGAATGGTTTGAGAACAAAATCAATGGCTATGGTGTTTATGAATGGCCTGATGGAAGACGCTATGATGGTTAGTGGAAGGATAATAACATGCATGGACGTGGACTTTATACTTGGAGAGATGGTAGAAAGTATGAAGGTGAGTATGTTAATGACCGCAAAGACGGCTATGGTACATACATCTGGGCTGATGGAAGACAATACAGGGGCAACTGGAAGAATGGAAAGTAGCACGGCGAAGGATATTACAAATCAGCCAACGGAGAGGAAAAGAGAGGTCTTTGGGAAGAGGGAAAAAGAGTCAAGTGGCTTGATGAATGATGAAAAAACCTTTACTTACATATTAATATTACTATTGCAAAGTTAAATTTATTAGATATTTCATATTATGTTACAAACTACTTAATTTAAACAAACCCTTTATATTTCATTTTTATATAATTTCATAAGTTTATTCTGTTTCCTTCATCAACTCATCCATCATCTAAGCCTGCTATTAAGCTTTTTCCATTGCTAACAGCCTCACTTTCTTAAAAGATTCCAAAATAGGTTATAAATGTTCACTATCATATGTCAGAACTATTGGCTGCCCTTTCTTCCCCTTTGCAAAAGGGTTTAGTTTAGATTTAGGCTTCAACATTCCAATAAATCCTCCAGATTTTTGAGATTTAAACCTATTATCATCTTTATCTTACACCTCCTAGACAATCAAGTTGAAGGTGTGACCGTCTTAGTTTTCAATTCTTTCTATAAGCAATACGTGAATCCGTTTTCTATTTGAACCGTCTTTCTTTGTAATTTACAAGAAAAATTCTCCCTCCTCTTCAGTATCTCTTAAAAATTGGAACTATATCATTATTTCATTAAATTTATGATATTACTTACGTATCTATCTACCGTACCTAAGTTAGTTTTCTTAGTAACTAAGTATCTCTGATCAAAGGTCCCTGCATCTATTAGTTAATTCTTTATAACTGCAAGTTTTTAAGCCAAATCTGCTGCTTCATCTCCCTTCTGACTTAAACTGTTACTCAAAGCCTCGATGACTTATTCTTTATTCATCTGATCTTCCTTCAATTCCCAGATTTATTGCCTATACTCCTCTATCATTTACTCCTTCTCATCTATGACTTCTTTGAGTTTGAGCACTTCATCCTCCTTCAAGTTTTCTCTCTAGCCAGCTTTCTCAAAGTCTGTACGAATATAGGTCACTCTGCGCTCCAAGTCTTATATCTTTTGCTCTAACTCTTTGATTTACAAGTCTTTTTAATGCATCAATTCTCTATGAACACCCTCTAGATCATCTAAGTCTTAACTTCTCTATTTCAGTAGTAACTTTGCCTCTTTGAATTGCTATTACACGAATTCCATTTCCATGTTGGATTTTCTAAGTTGAGCTTGATATTAAAGGTTTTGTAAGTCTTTTTACTAGAGAGTATCTTGGAGTTTTTGAATCACATCTTTATAATGTTAATCCCATGCGTTGTACCCACCTGAGTTAAGTTAGGACTATAGAAATAAAGTTAAAATATATGAGTAAGATATGAATAAGACATCAATCATTATGAATTACTTTGAGAGATTTGACTAATAAGAGATTATTTAATTGTTAGAATTATAGAATTATAAAAATGATTACAAATAGTTTTAATTATCAATAATAAAATGATCGAATTTCTTCGACCTTGCTTCCACCACTCTATAAGTAAGATTATTTTGCAAGTTTAATTATATATTTTAAGTTAAAGATGAGTAGAGAGTGGTAATCATTAACCAACTTAAAAGAAGCATAGTCCTTTACTTTAGAAATATAGAGTAATACTTCTCAATTTGATTTGATAATTATTTTCATAGAAGTAGCAATTACTGGATAATTATGAGCAAGAACATATTATGCCCTCTAAACTTATTATAAATCCTATTTTGGGTAGGCCAGAGGGTCAATTAATGCGACCTCGAGGAAGAGCTAAAGTAAATATGAATCAATATGAAAGCACTGCTCCCTTTACTTCAACTACAGAATATATGAACACATCTTAACTATAGCAAGACCTACTATCAAAATCAAACTAGAAAAGCATGCCAATTTCCTTCTCAAAAACTCCAACTTCTAAAATAAATGAATCTCATTATTAAACTAGAGCCACTACCCCAAATAACAATTAAAATAACTACTTGAATGATCATAATTACTCATCACTGGGTCATACTATGAGTCCTCATAATTTAAGGGATAATAAAAGTATTGGCTAAAATTAAATGAAATCATTTGGCTAACTTATTGATGAGTCAAACGATAGACTTTATATACATAAATAGAGACGTTATAATTCTTAAGAAGGGTCAAGGTTTAAACTTGATCCACTGTAAACTTCAAATGATTCTCAATAAAACTTTACTATTGAAAATAGAAATTTCAATGATTATCCCTAATACCAGTAAAATTATTAGCAAAATAAAACTTAATAACAATTGATATTGCAACCAATTTACATAACAGTTCCCTATCCAATATTTTAAAATCCCTATATATAAAATAATAACTAGCCTCATTAATATAATCAAATATCAAGTCCTAAGAGAGTATTTGTAAATTCATCTTAATCAGATTACTAATAAATCAATAACGAAAAGTAGCAAAAGAATTATCCAATTGCTGAAAGAACTTATGATTTTTAATAAAGCAACAAACCTTAAGAATAAAATAAGAATGTATTGTAATACTAAAATTTAGAGTTTACTTAACCTTAAATACTTGATCAAAACAATAGTTAAATTCAATAGTTATATACTTAAAATTCTAAAGTATAATCATAATAGATGACTATTTCAAATGGTCGTTAAAATGATAATTTAGAAGAATCACTTTTGAAAGCATAGCTGGAATCTTTGAAATAAGATCTATTAAACTCATTTGATTTAATTAAGCAAGAAGTCAAGCTTTATGAGAAAGACATCAGTTCTTAACTCAAAAACTTAACTGAATTTACCTCACAAGAAAAAAAGCATAAGAAGTCTATACAAAATGAAATTTAGTCTCTCTCAAAAGACTACGATAACATTAAGTTTAAGAATTTAGATTTGGATATTAAACTTTCAAAAATTCATGCAAAATTAAAGGAAAAGGAGAAATAACAAGGGGCTTTAGATGATTTAAGAAGAAGTTTGTTACAAAGCGAAAAAGGTGGGGGGATACATAGTTTTACCTAGGATCAATAGGTTTAGATTGATATTCAAAACGATGAAAAATAGGGGTAGCTGAAAAATAACTTATAAACTGAAAATTAATCAGAAAATCTTGCAAGATATCATAATATAGAGAATGAAAGCACTATGTCTCAATCATAAATTAAAACTCTATAATTGCTTTAAATCTAAAGTTAAGAATAAATATCATTAAAATCAATTAATCAAGAAGATGTTTTAGATAAAGTCTATCAGACTTTACATTCAAGAGATTATTAACTTTAACAAGAAGCTTTTGATAAATATGAGAGAGAAAAACATTTTAAATCTAATCTTTTCTCATCGCCATCAATTAAGATTAAATCTGGCACAGTCAAGGATTTAGAATCAAATTCCAATGAAAAATTTGTGCCAATGCAAACCTTGAACTAGAGATTTTAGGATTACTCTGTTGAAAATAAGAATTATAGTTCATAGATAGGACAGAGTATTAACTAAGAAGCTAAGAATAGAAAATTACAATTTACAAAGCCATAAAACGAGTTTACTGAATATAGCGATATCGATAAGAGGAATTCTATGAGGATTAAAATGATCTAGAATTTGAAATATTTCTCCAAAATAGTTTGATTTATTGATTTTTATAGATTCAATATTTCCATATAATAGAATCCAATTAAATTCTAAACCTCGATAAGGATTTATATCAATCATTATGAATTTTCATTATGGATAGTTTAAAAATAGTTCTCCTTCTCTATAAATATAAAGAAAAAAATATTGATTTTTCTAAAGCAAGTAGTGTGTGTGTGATTTGATTTAATTTTTAGACGATTGTACCTACTTTATTTTCCTCAGAAATATTGAGTGCTCCTCCACTATTTATATTGCTTTGAAAATCAGCCAATTTTAAATTAAAAAATAATCCATAGTCCTTAATTTACACTTCATTCATAGTTGATAATTAAAAATATGCTTAAAGCCAGTTTCTCATGAATATTAACATTTTCTTGATAGAGTTTAAGGTATTTTTCTTCCTTCTCATCAACTGATTTCTGCATTTAATTCAATTTAGTTGAGGCTTTTTCTAGATCCTACTCGTATTTCTATCTCTAACTAATTTCCTCTTTCAATGCCTTCTTTAATATTAATCACATGAAAATCATTGTAAAATTAATCTGACTTTTTTTATATACATATTTAATAGTCACTTGGCAATAACTTAATCTTCTTTTTATCAATTGCTTATTGTCGCAAGAAGTCGTCTCTTTAGGTATCAGAAATCTAAGATGAAGAGGAAGTTGAGTTTTAATCTGAATTATCTATAAAAGTAATATAGTTTAGTATCGTCATATATCAAAAGCATTATTTTAGCAAATCTTGTACTTACCCATTGAAATTAATAAAAATCAAATCTATAATAATTTTTATTATTTTAAAAGAATTTTGTCAATTTGTATCTAAAAATTATAATATAACGTGCTATTTTAGAAGAATAAAAAGGTGTCTATATGAAATTTAAGTTTTTAGATTTTAAATAATTCATAGAAAAACATAACCCACCTGTTAAATGCTAAAAATAATGTGTAATATAGTAGTTTCAAACCATTCTCTAATGTATTATACTCTCTTCATAATAAATAATTGCTATCAGCTATAATAATATAAGTTTCTACTCTTTTAAGAGTCAATCAATATAGTTTTCATTTCCAGTAGAACATTTAACATTTTAATAATTAATGTTGAATTAAAGAATTAATGAGTGAAATGAATTTCTTGTGACTCCATAACGTAGTTGTAATCCACTATGATTTCAAGGTCACCGTGCAAACACTCAAATTTCACATAATCCTCAAAAAGTAGATCCTCACCGTCTAATGCCATTCTTTGTATCATTTTTTCACCTGGAACGCCACGGTAGTTTTTCAATGAGAGATTTGTGGAAGAGTAATTCATAGCGGGGTTACCATGATTTTGTTTTTTAATTTCTATATTAATAAATCATGATGAAAAAATGAAAATTATGTTAGATAATATTTATGATTTTTTTGCGATGAACTTTCATCAGTCATCAGCGGTTACTTAAATTCCTCTTAAGTGGTAGATAAAGATTGATTTTTATTTTTCTTGCCATTTTATGACGAATTTTTGCTACATATCGATCCCTTTTTCCCTTTCTTATCTGGCACATAGTTGTTGTTGACTATTTTCATAACTTTGCCTCTGTAGAAGTTTAAATTTTTATTATAAGCATGAATTCCCTTGTACTTCTAAGCCTCTTCGTCAAATGTTAATAGTGTTTTTATACCAGCTTTAAGCTTTTATGAACTAAGGAACATATCGATCATACCATCATTTAAAAAGAATTAAGAAAATTAGGTTTTAAATGTATTTTATAATACATTTGAAACGCTGAAAGGATTCATGATAATACCTGCTCCTCCGAACTTCGTATTGTTTACTGCCATGATAACAGGACTTTTGTAGAAGTACATTCGAATTTAGAAATTAAATAAAAATAAAAGATATATTTAAATACTTGTAGTCGAGATTTTCAAATGTTATCCAATTCGTGCTCTGCTATACTTAATGGACAATTCACTTAAATATTTAAAATTGGTTGTCAAGGCTAGGTTTATTTTTTTCTAATAGTCAAAGCAAGAAAGTTAATTAAGCCATTTTTATAAATTAGCTCAAAAGCAAATGACGATTCAGGAAAATTAACAATAATAAATTCCATTTCAATATGATAGATCTTCTTTTAGAATGTTATTAGATTTAATTTTTAGACCTCTAAGATGAAAAACTGTAGAATGAAATAAATTGATTAATCAAATTTCCCTCAAAATAAATTTATTCCTTCTATAACATTTTCTTCTACTAGTTAATCATCCACATACACTGAAAATATTTCTTATCTATGTTTAAACAATTCAACTGCCAAAGCTCTCGAGTAGGGGTTACAGCATCCTCCTATCAAATTTTAATATTTAATTATTATTTATATTCTCCTTTATACTAGATAGCTCTGTAATTTGCCTTTGCTATCAAACCGAAAGCTGAATTGATTAAGTTGTACCTCAAATGTGTATTTCGTTTCTCTTCAGGCACTTCCAGTTCGCTTTCGTAATCTATGGTAACTCTGCACACGTCATATTTGATAATCTGACCTTTGCAAAGAAAATCCAAAGCTTTCCCGATATCAAAACAACCGAATTACCTCAGAGTATCGTTTCCACTTCCATTTCCAATAAATGCTATAGGAATTCTCTTTTTATCAGCTCTATGCAAAAGACCATTTACTACTTCGTGAAAAGTTCCATCTCCTCCTACTGCCACTAGAGCACTGTACTTTTCTATGTCCATTTCCTAGGGGATCAACCAAGTGTCAAAAACCTTTTTAGATTCCAAAAATTCATAAGGGATCAATGCAATATCCAGTCTTTCAGCTATGATTTGCCTCACATTTCTCTTCTTGCCAGAATTAGGATTAAATTATTTAATTCTCTCCAATCTCTATAATTTTATTTAATGAAGATTGTAGATGATAGCCACAGGCATATCATATTTTATAGTTTTATAGGTCAAAACTTAGGTCTTCTCTGTCAACTCTTTTCTGTGATCAGCATTACTTAGATCAAGTTCTGCCAATCTTTACCTAATTTCATCTCTCCTTAAACTAATCTCTTTTTTTAGGTCAATTTGATCCATTTCTATCCCTGAGTCATCAATTTCGTTATTTATCAATAATGAAAATACAGTTATTTTCTATTAAAATGTCCCTTGATATAAAAATGAACCACCCTTAATAACATTGAAGAATGTAAAATTAAAATTTACTCTTAGAAAAAGTATTTATAATACAAGAATATTTTATTAAAAAAATAAATTTTAAAATTCTAAAAATATTACTTTAGCAGAAAAATTTTGATCAAGTTTCAGATATAATAAACCAAAAAATGTCTCCATTTCCATGATCATGAGGGCCCATTTAGATTCTTCTAGACTCCTTAATATTTTCCTCATCAACTTTGATCTCGATAGGCAGTAAGCATGGGACACCCATGAATGTTTTCATTTCCTTTTTTGGTATGTTTTTACTTTACTTTTTGAAAGAACTTGTTCCTGGCCTAGCTTCGCATTTCGCTTTAAAATTAATATTATATGAAATTCTATATTTTTCTATAAGTTACTTAAAAAATATGCTGTCAAGACTCCTGATTTAAAGGCCATATTCCTTCTTAAATGCTCCCAATTTAAATCTTCAAAAGTGTAGGACATAGACAACTTCTTCTCATTTTTTTACTTCTAAGCACTCATATTGATTTGAAGATGTCTCTAGACGTTTATAGTCTTATGCTAATAATTATTATAATATACTTAATTGGATATTTTCACACTAAATCTCACTATTTTCTATGCAATAATTATGAAACTGATCCTACCAATATGCTAATATTTTTAATAATACTTTCAATCAGTAAATACGTGATTTGTTATACCTGATAAAAATTCATCTTTTACATTCATTTTTATATAATTTATCTTAAAAACATCAAAAATTTCACTTAAACCTTTTATCTATAGTTCTATACAATCACTTAGTCTAATTGTCTTTCAAAAATTCTTAAATCTTAGGTTCAATAGTCTGTGGTTCAGTTCTTGAACCAACATATTCAATAACTTATCCCTCAGAGTCTACCAAGAATTTTCCAAAATTCCATTCTATTCTTGTTATGCCAGCTTTCTCTTTCAGAAATTGGAATACTTCATGAGCGTCAGATCCATTAACTTTTACTTTCTCGAACATTGGGAAATTAGCTCTCTGTATTTCACAAGCAAACTTTTAGATCTCTTCCGCACTTCCAGGTTCTTGGAACAAAAACTAATTGCAAGGAAAAGCAAGCACATCGAAACCTTGTGAGTGATATTTCTTATGTAGATCTACAAGTTAGGAGTAGTTTCCCTTAGTGAGACCACATTTTGTTGCTACATTCACTACAATGGCAAGTTTTGGGGTTTACTTTTCTGTAGTGTCAGTCTCATAAAACTATCTCAAAGATGTGTAAGATTTGTCATTAAGGGTTTTCACAGGGATATCCCAAAGGGACTTATAGGCAGAAGGGGCTGCTTTCTTTGAAAACATTGAACTTATTAAATTCATTGATAATTAATTAGATGTAAATTATGCCAATATTTAAACTTAATATTCTCATTGAATGAAAGAAATTCAAATATACTCGTCGGGAAATTAATATGAAATACATTTCTACTTTTCATTTATTGTGTATAAAATGTTTCTTGTCCTACATAAGATAGTCAAAATCTACAATTACTTCCAGCTCTCCAGCCAATGTTTCATACTTAACGAATTCCCTAAAAAGCAAGTCCTCTCCATCCACACTATATCTTTGAATTTCCTTGATGCCAGGACCTTCCTATCCCTTCTTTTTGATTGGTGGATTTTTATTCTCAACTCTGATTGTCTTGCCTCTGTAGAAGCCCATAGCATCGTCATACCCTTGAACACCTTGGAGCTTCGCTGCTGCATCCATTTACTTAACTAAGTTTCCGAAGCCTATCTTCTCTCTGTAAATTATTTTTTATAGATTAATTCATTAAAGAACAAGAAATAAGCTTAATCAAGCTTGAATTATACTTTTAATATCAAAAAAATTAAAATCTCGTATTTTCTTTTTTGTTAAAATTTTAGAAATTGATTTAATTAAAATTTAATATGCTATATTTAAACCAGTACTTCAATAAGACCATCGTTTAGAACAGAATAAGGAGAGAGATTCATACCTCCACCACCATATTTAGAGTTGAACACACCCAATAGAATGGAAGGAAAGTTCTCAAAGATCAATTGTTCGTCGACGTATATATCCACTAACTCAGCTCTCAATTTACAGAACTCTACAACAGCTCCTACTTGATAAGGGTTGCAACAGCACCACTTGAAGCTTATTGCTCTATGAGTGATTTTAGCAGAAACTCCAAAGACAGAATTAATGATTGAGTATCTCAAATTTGAATTGACTTTCTCTTCTGGGATGTCCTCTTCTCTTTCATAGTCAATCAGCACTTTAGCAACGTCGTATTTTATTAATTGTCCTTTAACTATGAAATCTAGCGCTTTTCCAATGCTGTTAGCGTTAAACTGAATCAAAGTATCGTTTCCACTTCCATTTCCAATAAATGCAACTGGAATTCTCTTTTTATCAGCTCTATGTAATAAACCATTTACTACCTCATGAAAAGTTCCATCTCCTCCTACTGCTACTAGAGCACTGTATTTATCGATGTCCATTTCTTAGGGGATCAGCCAGGTATCAAATACCTTCTTAGATTCTAAAAATTCATATGGAATCTTCTCAGCATCTAGTCTCTATGAAATGAGGACACGAATATTTCATTTAATTACTAAAGAAAGATATTTCTCCTCTTACCAGAGTTTGGATTGTATACTATTACAATGGGTTTAGTGTAGACAATTTTAGGAGCTTCAATGACATCAACGTGTCTAAGAAATTCTTCCCTCACTTTTGGATAATCAAAACTGTCCTGCACAATTTATGCCACATCCTTTCTCTTTGTATTTGAAGTTTTCTGTCTCTCAAGTATTCTTTGTTCCTTCAATTAATTCTTAGCAATTTTATTTCCTATTTCATGATGCTTGATATCTGGTTCACTGGGCTCTCTTATCCCTACTACTTTCTAGAGCATGTTAACTTCCTCGTTGTCACTGACTTCAGATGGAATAATTGAATCGTTTTGATCTCTGATCTTGACTGGTAGAATGCATGGTAGATCTGCAAATGTTCTCATATTTTTCAAGTTTTCCTTGCTAAATTCTTTTTGAGATGTATTTCCGTCTTTAAGCTCAATTGGTAGCTTATTGCTGAATATAAAGTTATTGGAAAAATTATAGTAATGCTGAATAAATGTACATTTAATGAATAAGATATGCGTATCAATTTGATTAATGTTTTATTTTTTATGATTGGAGTAACAAACTACAATTCCAAATATAATGAGATTAGAAAAAAGTTAAAACTCCTTGCTTATAAATTAGTTAAATTATAAGTGGCCATTTTCATGTCCATTTCAATAATTAGCAATATTATTTATTTCATTTTTGTTTCTTTTAATTTAATTATTATATTTTATTTAAGAATAACTTCTCCGTTTTTGAAAGGCATATTTCTGCGAAGATGATCCCAATTCAGATTGTCAACTAAATATCTTGGTTGGTTTTAATTCTCTTTGCTTTGCATGTCTAAATTTAATATTTTGAAATAAATTGTATTAAATCTTATTTTTAGACTTTATATAGTTTTATTAATAAATTTCAGTATTTCTTAATTACAAAATTTCCATTAAATTTGAAACTATAAATTACTCAGAAATATATAATATATGTTTAATGACATGTAAAATGTAAAAGAAAAGAAGATTTTATATTAATAAATTTATATATGATATATTTTAAGTATTTTGTAAGATTCATAAAAAATAATATTAAAAAATGTTAGATTAATAGTATGAATAAATCACATTAAATTCTTAAATTTAATATCTTATATCTTGGAAGAAATAAATAAAAAATGTCAAAAAATCAATGTATTTTAGACACAGTATTATATTAAAAAATTGAAGCCCATTTATTTATTATTTGATATTTTTTTTAAATAATTATGATTGCTGTGTTAAATTAGCAAAATCATTCATTAAGCTAGCAAAGCATAGCAGCTGCTCTTAGTGTCCAAGCTCTTGGAAGTTCCTTAGTAGGCAATTCCACGGCTATAATGAAATTGGTTGATTAACCAGTTGTAGAAAGGACACCTGCTCTCACTGAGGTCTTATAAACTGGACAAGAATATTCCTCGGGATCAGGCTTGTAGTCTTCTTGTGGCTTGAACCATATGAGTGGCATCTATGCAAAACACAATAATATCTTTGAAATTTAACATAATCTTGGCATCTTAGAATACATTTCACCAGGGAACTAGTCTGCTATCATTTGCCCTTCTCTGTCGTAACATTAAATATTTTACTTTTAAATGATTTAAAACGAGCACCATCCATATATAGCCCATAAATATACACACCATCTTCAGGAGGCTCTTCAACTTCTCCTGGTTCCTCTTCCAGCAAGACTTAGAAAGAGAAACTGAGCTTATCGATAGCAATTTTGTAGTTTCTTGCATGAGTTTGGAGACAACCAGTCATGAAACCTTGTGGGAAGAAGAAACCAGAGAGCCAGAAAGAGTTTGGAGCGCCGTTTGTTAACCAATCCTGCATAAATGCTACTCTTTCTAAGAGATCTTTGTACCAAGTAGGCAGTGGCTTCAAAGAAGGATATGCCACTTAATTATTTAATGAAATCAAGAATAACTTTATGGAATAGTAATTTGTAAGGATATTAATTTAACAAATAAAATTAACTTTCTCCCAATTCTTTGGTACTTAACTATTCTAGATGCTGACATACATAGAATCAAGCTCTTCACTCATGACTATGAAACCCTTAATAGCTTTCTTCAGCAAAACAATTGAATTTCTCATAACAGTTAACAGTCTATTAAATCTTTGCATTTCTTGTAACAAAACAGTGCTTAATGATATTACACAAAACAGAAATTTCAACAGATAAGTAAATATTAATGATGAGATAAGACCTTGTTTATCTGGCTTAAACATGTCTTTTTTACCAAGAGTCTTGTCTAACAAAGCTGGTAGAATTTTCTTAATTTCCTTCGCTCTTTCCTTCACAATTTCGTCTGGAGTCTAGCCTCCTGCAACAGTGCTTACTCTTGGTTAAATGCTTAAAATAGTAGCTACTATCTTATCTGACTCTTGATTTTAATAAGTGATGTTTGCATTTTCATGAAGACCAAAGACCTCTGGGTTATCAATAAGTGGAAGAGTTTCAATGTATTCTCTGTAACTATCTAGAGGTCCGAATGAAGGTGCGTAGTAGATACCTGATTCACTGAACTTGTAACCGTCTTCTAGAATCACTGAATTAATTGTCAGATTTAAATAAGTTAATCCATTAATTCATTCGTTTAATGTCACTATTGTAGTATTTCTTGAGCATAGAGATCAAACATCTACGATCCCAGTCATCTGTAACTCTACCTCCATAATTAATGTGTCCTGTTACGTATAGTAAAGCATCCCAAGGAATCTCCTCTTGCTCGTCCAAGAATATCTTTAGCATGGTAATTGATGTTTCAAGATCTGAATCGTTGAATTCATATCTAATGTTCCAACCTAATGGACCGAATTTTCTACGTTCTTAAATTAAGGCATGGAAAAATGTTAGACTATTTCAAAATTTTATTTATTGACTGGCCTTATTTAATAAATGCATATTTTTTTTATTATTAGACCAAATAGGAGTTTCTTCCAAGTTTCTGGCTTCTTAGAATCGTTAAAGGAATTTTCAGAGAACTCTTGATATGTTCTCTTTAGATTGGCTTTAAGACCACGAGGAGGCTCAGTAGTAAGTTTAACACCATTCTATAATACACTAACTGGGAAGTAATCTGCTGGCATTGATGTTAAGTACAATCTGAAGTCATTAAACTTTAAATGCTTTTATTTATCTATTATTAATCAATATATAAAAACTACTTAAAATAATCATTATGGATTTCATACTCTTCAGCTCCAAAGTTAATAACAATATTTTCAAGAGAGGGCATCCATGACTTAGCTAAATGACAATTTTGAAGCATAACCCATTCTCCAGTCTTTTTAGAAGCCTTAATAAGAGCCTCTGCCTTTGGTCCTTGACCTTAACCAAGGGAAATGACATTCAATTTTTCACCAAAGCCTTTGTCTTTTGCAAACTTGATAAGAGAGGAAGTTGGATCTGCTCCCTAACTAAGTACGAAAATTAGTGGTGTTTTTACATCTGTATCGTTATAAACAACTTCCATAGTCACACTTGGACTTTCTACGAAGAATTTGCCTATCTCGTCTATGACGTAATTCTAAAAGGCAAAGAGCAGCTTCTCTGGTCTGAAAGCTTTCAAGACTATCAGTCTCTCAAAGTTGCTAATCTTTTCATTCCACTCGAGCGGTAGAGGTTACAGATGTGGATCACCTTTTGTTGACCAATCAAGCCATTCATCCCAGTTTTAAGATATTGAAGTGCAAAGTCCACCATAAGTGTTTGGATCTGTTACATCTATAAAGTATAGTAAGTCCCAGCCAATAATTGATAAGATCTTTGGATCTGGATTTTTAGGCTTGCATTATTTTTTAATTTAAAGCCGATTGTCAAAATTTGAATTTGTACATTATTAAATTATTAATGCCTCTTTATTGTTCTACACTAAGAGGTCCAGCTCCTCTTAATATAATATTCCAATGAGTATCTTTCACTTTTTTAATATTTCTATTGATGTTGACTATGATTAAGAACGAATAGATGATTTTATGTGCCTCGAACAGACCTCTACTGACATTCAAAACCCCAAAACCCTTTCAGTAGTTTGATTGAGTTTTTGATTGATAAAAGTAGACTATTAGTGCATACTTTATTAGGGTTTTAATAGGGTTTATGTAGGGGTTTAATGTTTAAATGTAATGTATAGTAGTGTGTATTAGAGGGGTTTTACTTTTACTATTCACTCAAACTATACCTTGGCATCATGTGCTAATTTTCTAAATTTGATATCTCCGATCCAGTTGATCATTTAGACTATTGTTTGCTCTGCTCTGTGGTTTGGTCTTAAGATAATCTGCTCAGCCATATCTTTCATTTTACCTTTTATCTTATTCTAGTCTAGATATTTTTATTGCTGTATTCTCTGCTTTGAATCTTTCTCTCTCTTACAGCTATAGTAATCATTTCTTTGCATATCGCATTCAGCAATAATTGCTGCTAGAGCCCATACATCCCACTTAATATCACCATCTCTCCAGTCCTCCCTTTCTGGAAAGTATTTAGGAGTACCATAAACGTTGCCAAGTCCTGAAGCTTCAACTCTTTATGATCTATTGAAATCAATTATTACTACTCTGAGAGGTGAAAAGTCAAGCATTATATTCTCAGGCTTCAAGTCTCTATGAACATACCCTAAAGTGTGCAGCTCTTCTATGCCTTTGCAAACATTTGTAAGAATGAAAGGTAGCTACTTCGGAACTCTTTAATCTTAAATGTAGTCTCTTAAAGTCATTTAATATAGAGGGAGGCGAAAAGCAACATGATCTTGAGCAAGGAGTATTGCATCGAGCTTAATTATAAATCTGCACTGTCTATCCCTTGCTCTAGTAAGAGCTTAGTACTCATTGACAAATTCCATTTGATACTTGTCATCGCATTTAAAGTAGTTGAATGGATAAATCTTGTATGCGAACTGCTTATCAGTTATGACCTTTTTCTCAAACATGTCCTCAAGTATAAGATATATTTCCTTACATTCTTTAAGGTCAATTACATTTAAAATTGGAAGCTTTAGTGCTTATATCTTCAGAGTGATTTTCACTATCTCAGAAGCTGGGAGGTTTCTAACTGCTTTAATAAGCTTATTTTCTTTCTCAACTCTTTGTTCCAAGGATTCTAAAGGGTCTCTTGGCTTTCTTTTTTGAAGGAAGACCTCACCAGTCTCAGGATCTATGACTTCAAACTTCTTGCCATGATGGTTTCATAGGTGAACTTTTAAATCCCTTGAATGGTTATATTGTTTATTGCAATAAGGGCAAAAGTATTTTCCATCTATCTTATCATGCTTAAGATAGAGCTTTGGCTTGTTA
>ARYC01001465.1:0-36263 GCA_000711775.1 Oxytricha trifallax | reverse complement strand
ATTGATTTTACAGTGCCATTTTATAGTAATAATTTAAACTATATATATGATTAAATGCAGAGGGCTATTACTAATAACATCAAGTTCATACACGCTGATGAAGCTGTGTTTAACTTCAACACCTTTATTAATAAATCTTGGTATAAGAAGTATGATAATATAGAAGTCTACGAATAGAAAGTAAAGATTGTAACTCATGCAATTTTAGCAGGTATTAGTGAAGACTCTGGCTTAGAGAGTTATGCTATTCATCCTCGCTCTATTAAGCGAGAGTAGTACATAGAGTTCTTACATAAGCTGAGAGATAAATACAACGATTAAGAGATCATCCTGTTTGTTGATAACCTGTCAGTTCATAAGACTAAGGAGTCTAAGAAAGCTTATGAAGAGTTAAACATAACTCCTGTATACAACGTTCCTTAAAGTCCTTAAATTAATGGAATAGAATTCTACTGGAGTTAAATCAAGACTCACTACAAGAAGCTGCTGCTGTATCATATTATGCATGACTTGCCCATCTATACAGTAGACTTGATTCAAAGCAGCTGTAAGAGAGTGAGCGTAGATAAGACAACAATTTGTGCGAGAGAGAGGAAAAATGAATGTTTATAAATAAATTTTAGATTTAAACGAATGAATATATTCACATATTAAATTAGCCTATAAAGGGGTTTGGCTTCACTTTCTTCTCCTCTTCTTATGGCTTGCTTGGACCCATATTTCTTCTCTTTGTGCCAGCTCCTGCATCTATGTTCATTTCTTCTGGCTTTTAAACATCTTTATACAGTCTCTTGCTCACTTCATAAATAGTCTATGACTTTCTCTCTCTGTGAACCTTCGCATGCTCTTTCATTAAGAATATACCAGTTCCAGGCTTCCCTACAAAGTTATGAATCAAAGCTTACGAGAGAGGAATGGATGCTTCTTAAGCTTCAGCGAGCCAGATCTCGCTTATAAGTATGCCTTGCTTCTTTTAATCTTCAGGAGAAATAGAGTAGCGTTTTTTGTGAGCTTCTTCAAAGATCTCTCTGAGATAAGTCTCTCTTAAAGTGCCAAGAACACCAAAGTAGAAGCTCCTTTCTGGAAGCTTGTTGGAGAGTTGTTTCTTGGTAGGAAGATAAACTACCAACTCTTCATCTTACATCGCATCTTCGTAGAGATTATTGACTGAAATCTCTGGATAGTTTGGTATTTCTATCAACTTAATTTAATTGTTTTTTAAGGCTTTCTTCTCTTCACAGAGTATCGCTTTTAAGAATGAAATTTTGGTACCTTCCATAGTTGGAAGGAATAAACCCACTATAGTATATGATTAAGTATATGTCACATGCTTACCATGCTAAGTGAGGTATCGATAGAGATCTTCCTTGCTTCTAAATCTTGAGATCATTTCTTAAGCTCCAACTCTCTTCATTGCAGTACTTATAGATTCCATCCTTGGTCCTTCTCTTGTTATTGAATTTCAAATTTTAATATATAGAGTTCTGGATCCTACTGTTAAAAATCTTAGTATTAAATATGAGCATCTTATAGGAAGTCAACCTGGTAAGGATACGTGGAGAAAGCTGGCAGAAGCTGTAACAAACTTCAGAGATGGAGCTCCATCTCTATCAATTTAGTTCCATTAAATTAGTACTAAATTTGTTTAGATTTAATTAGTACTGGTACTAATTCGGTTTAATTTTAATTGGTACCAATTTAATAGTACCAAAACTTAATTAGTACCTAGTTTTAAACTAATGGGGTTTTAATTGAAGAGTTCCAAAATGGAATAAAACCTAATTGGTACTAGTACCAACCTGAAATTTTTCTAAGTTGGTACCAAAATAAAATTATTAAGCATAAATTTAGAAAATTTATAGATATAAAATAAGTATAAATTGATACCTAGCACCTAAGAATCAACCATTGTTGTTGCAGTGCCAGCTCCTATAAAAAGTTAGTATAGGCAGTGAGGTTTTTACTTATTAATAATAGAAATTTAAATTTGAATTTAAACATGGCGGCTAACTTAAATCGTAAGGCAGTTTCTCTTGGAACAGGTTAATCATTGCTCATCTTTAGCTTTTCCAAGAAACCAGAAGTAATTTATATTGAAAAAGAGGTAGAGCTAAGAGCTCTAGAGTTTGAAGCTGAGGTCTTTAAAATTTAAGTTTAAAACAAGAAGTGGAGTGCTGAGATGGGAGTTTAAACATAAGTTGAATTGGTAGAGGAAGATAAGGAACAGCAACCAATAGAAAAAATTAAAACATTTTAATTTTAAGACTGCTAAAATTTCTTCTCAACTGAGTCTAGCTTGAAGAGACACATCAAAGACGTACACACTGGTAGAGCTAAGATCTACTTCAAGCATGATAAAGTAGATTGTAGATATTAATGCACTACCTCCATGAAGTCTTATACTCACTCAGCTAAAGTAAAAAGACATATGCAAAAGCATCATTTAAGCGAAATCCTGATTAAAGATGAGGAAACTTAGAAGCTTGTACCTGCTAAAAGAAAAATAACTCTCTTGAGTCACAAAAAGAACAGTAGGAGAGACTTAAGAGATAGATAGAAGCGGTTTGAGTCAATGAACCAACAAGCTAATGGTATGTATATAGCTTGCTTATAAGAGAGAGCAATGTATATACCTGCATTAAATGCCGTCGACACAAGCAACTGTATTGAAAACTATTTGAATATTGACGTAATTAACAAGGTAAAACTTATAGTTGCTGATAAATTCGCTTACAAGGTATATCAATTCAAGTATCTCATTAAGAACGAGCAATATAAAAATGAGTTTGCAAAAGAATACTTAGTACTGAGAGAGGCTTTGAAAAGATAATGCAAGAACTTAGCTAAGCTCGACGGAGTTATACTTGGTCATGGTTTTATTGCATTGAGACTCAAGAAGTTTGAAATGACTCCAAGAGAGTATCTCTACCATAATAGATATCCTGATGATTTGAATGAGATACTCACAGATATACCTAAGGGTGTGAAAGAGCTCCATGATCTAGGGTATGTTCATAGAGATTTGAAGCCAGAAAATGTAATGCTAAATTGCCCTTTAGAAGTAGTAGTCATAGATTTCAACAGAGCAATAAGACAAGAGATAGTGACTTTAGCTAAGGTTTTAGGCACTCCAGGATACTTCCCTATAAGAGAGAAATGGACAAATAGCTCTTTATAATGGGATGTTTAGGCGGTAGCTGCAATTATCTTAGAGTGCGATATGGAAAGTATGTCATACTCTGGAACAAAAAATGAGAAATAATCAATAAGTTTGGCTGCTAAACATATTAAGCAAGATGAAATATGCAATGAAATTAAGAAGATAGTTGAGATGGTCATCGTAAAAGCTCCAGCATATCCACGATAATCATTAGATGATATACTAGAACAACTACAGACTGCTAAATTCAAGAGGTATCTCAAAGATAAGCAGATAAAATTTGTTTGAATTAAGTACAGTAATACTCATTAAATATTCATTAAATTCATAAAAAACCTGCGTTTTCTCTACTAACCACAATAAGACCCCAACTATACCCTACAAATCAAAGCACTTATAAACCTCACTAAGGGGTTTTGGGGTTTTGATTGCCATGCTTAAGCGTTTTATTTACATCCTTAAATTAATTAACCACTTTTGTAAATATTTCAAAAATGTTTTTATTTTAATTCTCTCAATCTTTTAGACATTAAATCAGATTGATAATTTTCCATTAAAATCTCATTATTTAAAAAGCTGGGTACTAATTAAGTTTTGATACTATTAAATTGGTACCAATTAAATTTAAACGAATTTAGTTATCGTATCATAAATTTAACAATTTGTAACTAATTTAATGGAACTAAATTGATAAAAATGGAGCTCCATCTCTGAAAGTTGTTACAGCTTCTGCCAGCTTTCTCCACGTATCTTAACCAAGTTGACCTCCTTTGAGTTGCTCATATTTAATGGGTGTCTAAAATTTTAGTGACATTAGAAATATAAATTTTAAGATTGTTCACCATTTATAACAATTCTAAAACTAAGACATGTCAAAATTAAATCTATCAAACACCTTAAAATGACTCATTTTAAGCATTTTATTTTTATTTCTTTGCTTAAGTTTCCAAACTCTTTTGTATTGATAAAAAATATGTTAATACAGAACGCAAGCAAAAAGAAATGAAAGTATTGTATCGAATTTTAAATACTTTATGATAGAAACTTCTAAAATATTTGAACATAAATGCTCAATATTTGAAATGATGTTCTCTTCTAATTTCATATAAACAATCAATTAAAGTGATTTCATATGGAAAAAATTTTAAGTAGAGAAAAATGTATGTCAAACACATCTTTTCTTAATATAAATTCTGCCATTTATTTGTAAATATGATAACATTCTAGTTGAGTATAAAAAAAGTTATCATAAAATACTTTCATAATTTAATATCTAGAGTGAAAATGATGATTCATTACCCAAATAAACCCTAATCCCCAACATTACCCTCATCAATTATAACTCATTAAGGGGTTTTGGGATTTTGCTTGCCAGAGTTTTTAGTCATTTAAATTTTTCAGAGTAAGAATTTCAAATGATTCAATAAATATTGCACAAGTCTGGATAAGTCATTTTGATTATGAATAAAGAATTTTGTGTAAAAACGATAGCTTGAAAAATTTTAACTTTTAGGATAGTGGAGTCTCTGATTTATATTTGTAAATGTAGAACAGCTAATATTCAAAAGAAATAGATAACTCTTAATATAAAATGTTTGAGATATTTTTATAAAGTAAAAGGTCAACTGCATGATGAATTTTAAAGTGCTAATTTTACTCTAAAGTGTATTAGATGAGATTAATACTCTTAATTATTTACAAGTGTTCTAGAGCTTCAATAATTGGGTGAAGCTATTTACACAAATCCTGATAGTTATAAACTAAAAACACAAAGTTGCACATATTTATTTCAACTTTGAAGTATAGGCTTGATAAGTACTTAAAAAATCATTATCCAGAAATCTAACTTTTAAAGCTCATTGATATTTGTTACTTTATAAATGTCAACAGATGAGTCAGGTGATGACTTTTAAATGTTCTTGGACATATTATTTTTTTGCTCTTTTTTAGTTATTTTAAGTCTAAATTTTCAAGATCTATTTCTCATAGTTAGATGTCGATTTGTTCTTAGATTTTGAAATTTTAAAGAATAATCTGACCATGATCTTAATTTTATTAAAATAAATTATTTAGTTATATGAAGACATAATTATTAATTAATAATGATTAAGTGTATTGCATTAAATCAAATTTATCTCTTAATCTTTAAACATTAGCCTGTTCATGATAACTTATTAATAAAAGAAATTAACTAACAAGCAAATAAAATTAATTGTATTTATCTTAAAAATTGTTTCTTTCAGAAAATTATAATAGTATATTAAATAAAATTGATTAATTAAAATACTGTTATTTATATTAGGGATTTTTTTTCAAACTTTTATTTTTATTTTACACTAAAGGTATCAAATTTGAAAAAAAAACATGTTTATAAGCTAAAATTATCGCTCTCAAAATCTTAAATTAATATATGTGAGATGTTCCTCTTTTTTCATTAGAAGTTTAATCATAATGGGATAATTATAGATTAGATATTTTTTCAGTTCTCAAATACTCATATAGTCTTAAAATTAAATAGAAATAATTCATATATATATATATATTATATATATATATATATATATATTATTATATATATATATATTAATATATAGTATATATATGTTATATATATATATATATAAATCAAACTGAATATTTAAAAATATAAAATTGAATATATACAAATTAATTGCCATTCACTGTTAGTTATCTTCTTAAGAATTATTTTTTTTCTATGCAGCTATAGAAAATAGCCTTAGTTTCGAATTTTTTAAAAGCAAATATATAGGAATATTTTCAACTTATATCATTGACCCTATTTTATTGCTGAAAATCTTATCCATGATTGACTATCAATGTAAACTTCCTGCTAAAACATAATATATAAATTAAATTAATATATTATATTTAAAATTATTATACAAGAAATTATTATGTGGTTACTTGAAATTCATATTCATTTGAGTTAAATTTAAAGAATATTCTTGTTGTCTAATGCCAGAAAATCCTCAGACTTGCAAATTATAGATTCTTTATGCAATCCCAGTCTCTGCTTGACACAATTTTTAGTGTATTTACTAAGCAATAATAGAAATTTAAAGTTCATAAATGCCAGTATTCCTGTGCATGAATATAATATTAGGTTAAACTTTTGAATATAAAATTGTTAAATCTTCAATTAATTGTATATTTTAAGTAGGAAAAAAATATATTTTTATTTCTCATTAAGTTTATGATAGTACTAAAGAGCAACGAATTTGGCTTTCTAAAAATTTATTTCACTAAACTCAACATAAATTGTGTAAGTGAAAATGATTAGTTTGCAAGAGAATACCATGAGTTTGTTACTTAATCAAATACTACAAATAGGGTAAATTATTAATTTTAATTATTATCTTAAGTAAGATTCAGTTTTATTAAATTTATAGCCAAATATTATTAGGCTTCTTAATTAAAAGTAATGGTATAGAACATATCAATTATTAAAATTTAATATAAAGTATTTTTTCTCTTGATATAATTTTAAAACCATTTAATTTTAATTAGTGCATGATTTGTGTTTAGAAAAATTATTTGGCTCGTGTCAATAAAAAATACTCTGAAAATGTCTAGTTTTTTTTGTGGAAATTATGATGAATTAAAATATAAAATCACTGTTTCAATTACAAATTATTCTTAAAATAATTATTGAAAATATTGTCTTGTGAGATAATCAACTAATACTTTTTTTAGAATCTTCTTACTCTTTATTCTTCAATAACTTCTTCTACTCTTCTTCTTTTTTCCTAATCTGACTTATTATGCTGTTTTTTTATGATGGAGTCTTAAATTCTGAAAACTATTTAATAGTTATCTATAGAATATTTTTATGTTTTTTATTTGACTATCCCAGTAAATCCAAGAATCGGGATTAAGAGTATTTTAATTCCATTTATTTTAATCGTAGAATTTCAGAGGTTAATTATATATTTAAATGAAATTTATAAATCAAACGTATCTTAAGTTAATAAATATATCTTATCTTTATTAAAAAATTATAAATTTTAAAAATTATAAATTAAACAGCAAACAAGTAACATAAATAAGTATTGATGAGTTTAATAATGCTCTCTAAATCAGCATAAGTTAAAGCCAAAGCTTTAGAAGAAAAATGTTAGAATCTAAGAGAGACTGAGAGTCAGACTATAACAATCATAAAAACATGTATTCTTAGTCCATGGTTTCACAACATGAAATTGATTCTATAAGTTATAAATAAAACACCTAAAACTTACTATCAAATGTCATGAAAATACTCAAAAATATAAATCAAATCAACAAAAATCTGATATAGGCAACAACTATTTATCGAAGAAAAAATAAAAATATTTTTTTGACAAATATTCCGTAGCAATTCTATTCTATATGGAGAGTAAGAAGTAAGTGACAAGTACAGACAAATGTTAACTAAAGTTAATAAATCATTGATAAACCCTGAACCAATTAAAGAGTATTAATTTATTGGCAGTCCTTCGCAAAAATAATCATACAAAGAGAAGATTTACATGATAAAGTATCAATCAACAAATAGATATGCGGCACACAATAACGGCTTTCACAAGAGTTCCAAAAGATTAATTAGCTACAAAAATTATATTAAAATTCCTTTAGGTATTAATAATATCATCAAAGATACTTATGAGAAGAAATTTAAAATAGAAGTAAATATTGTGAGATCAAGTTTGTTACAGGTTCAGGAGGTATTGCACGACTAAAATACAAAATAAAACCATCAAATATTATGACAATCTGCCAACTAAAATATTATTTGTTTAACTGGAAACAACTAAGTAATTCTGAAATTCAATCTTAATTAAAAAGTTATTTGCAAAAGAATTGGTATAACATTCATTTTTCTCAAAGTTTCATTTAATATAACTTTTATTCTAAGTCCTCACTTTCAGAGAGTGGGAATTGTAAAGAGCCTTTGTCAGTACTAGATAATAAGAGACTCTTGAGTCTTTAACCGTATAAGAAGCAAGTAAATTTCGCTTATATTTAAGATAATGTAATCTCAGTTAAATTAAAGAATTATCATTACTAAATTGTTTCTCCAAGTAAACCTGATAAAGTTCAAATAGTAAAAGACGAATCTTATGAAATACTTGATTGGTGTTTCTTTTCTTCACAAATGGATTCTTTTAAAAAGAATTTATTTGAAACTAAATTATTAACTAAAGTAGACTCTGTAGATAGTGTGTGGAGAGATAAGTAACATATAGAATTTTCAAATGCTCAGAAAGTAGACACGTAAATGTATTATAAAAAAGTAGCGTTTCACAAATGGCGATGACATTGTTTAAATTTTATAAGTTGATACACTGAAATGGTTTCATTCTTTATTAGAGAATACTCTAGAGAAAATATAGTAGATAATTGCATAAATTAACGCATAGAACTACAACCAAAGTATTTTTAGCAAAAGTATACTTTAAAATGCATACAAAGAGTAGAAGAATTCTTGTAATAAAATGAAACATTTTAAATGCTTGGATTTAATGATTAAGATAAAGTTACTTTCATTCTTTTGTGTTTTTTAAGTTAGGCTTAAATTGGGAACTATATTCTTCTTTTGTAGGAAAATTTTCCTATTTTCATTTAACTATTTAATTAAGATCTCAATGCCTCTCTCTTTCTCTCATTATAATATTGTAAAGTTTATCAATTTTTTTTAAATTATAGAGAACAAAAAGAATAAAACTGATTTAAAGGTCCTTGAATAATGAAAGAGGTTCAAGAAATAATTTTCGGGCGCTCATAAAATAATCAAACTAAATGAAATTCGAATGAAATTCAAATAAAATTAAAAAAGAGTGTTGAAAACGGAAACTTGTAAAATGTAGTGTGCCAATGTTTGATCTAACTTTCAATTATCAATAAAAGTTTATTCAAAAATTTACTTTGATGTTTAACTTAAATCAAATCATTTCTTAAATTACAAAATAAATTATAATAAGATAAGTAATATCATAAGCATTTGATATAGCAATATATTTAACAAATTTTATATAAAAAAAAGAAAGACACTAATGAATAGAACAAGAGAGATAAATTATTTATGGTGTACTCTATACTGAATAAGTTTATTATTTTTATTTAATGATGTACGGAAATAATTCTGGGGCTTAAGCCAGCCAGATATAAAATTAGTTATTCATACTTTGTCTTTTGGAGCTCCAGTTTCCTCTTTTCCGGGGATACTGAATAAGTTAATCACATGAATTTCATGCATAAAAATTCAGTCTGAGAGGATCTTTAGTAATCCCAGTGTTGCTTAAGCAAAGAGAAAAGTACCATTAGTTGAAGGACAGAAAAACATAAAACTAGACTTTTTTAGAGGATCAATAATTAATGTAAAAGGAGTTGCAGAAATAACTTACTTAAGTTAAAAGGAGAATATAAGTTTAAAGCATCATAAGCAGTAATAACATGATAGAAACTACCTGCCTCTAACGTTTAACTTTTAATATATATATTTCACTCACAAGCCACATGCTAAATCGATTTCATCCATTAATAACCATAACTTGAAGACTCTGAAAAAATATCGTTTTTCAAGCAATTTGCATAATCCAAGATAGTAATAACAATAGAAAAGACTATCTATGATTTAATCCTTTAGGTAGGTGAATAGTAGACCAAAAATTGATGAGTAGAATGTGGATGCAAATGATATGAACTACTCTTTTACCTCTTAAGCTAACGTAGGTAAATTATAAATAGGGTATGATTTAAATGTAATTTTTGCAGCTTTTTTATTTTTAAATAGATATTTCCTGTTTTAATTTTGATTTTTATCTTAATATATTCTTCCCTAATTATGCTGATCAAATGCATCAACAATCCAGCTGCAGCCGACAATGTTTACGAAAAACCAGATATATATAAGATGAATTTGAACTTAGAAAGATACAAGCTCAACATAGAAGAATCATGCGAAAATCAACTAGAAACCAATGGTTTACAGAGTCTGAAAAAAATGTAGCTATATTAATAGATATTTTTAATGTATAATCCCTTAAAGCATTTTATTGTTATATAAAATGAAAGGTTAAATAAAGCAAGCTAAATTTACTGTGAGAGGTAATTAATTTGCAAACCAACACATTTGTCAATAAAGCCAAATTAAAATTCGCTGTGATTTTTACAACTATTTGGCAAAGATTATATTGCATTATTTAATTAATTTTCAAAAACCTTTTGTATATTAATTATGATGAATTTTTTGGAAATTAAGAAATTGTTAATAAATAATTAACAATATGAGAATATGTAAAAATGTCTGATCGAAAACCTCTCTGTATCATTCATTTAAAATGCAAGTTACAAAAAATATACCTAAAATTTTATTTTTAAAGGTATTGTACCTGGTAAGAGTGGTGGTAGGTAAAAACTGAGACTCAGCAGAAGTACACAAAAAAGACATAAATATATAAACCCCAATACGTATGTGCATAAGAATTTGATAAGTGCGTAAACGAATTTAATTAAATGTGTTAATACGAAAAATTAAATTAAGGCTTTTTAACTAAATTTGAAAGTGCCTCTTTAAGGTCCTTAGAAAGCGAGTCCGTGAAAAGCAGCGAATATTGAATCTTGAATTCTCTTAGCACTTAACCGTACCAATTGATTAAGAATGATTAGTCAACTCGAAACAACCTAAAAATCCAGTACCTTTCCCTATTCACTTCCCCTCTTTTCCAACATTTTCCTTCCCCCTACCCTGGCAACCCCCTAAAATCCAGTCTTTTGGCTTAAGCCAGAACCCCTTTTTCGACCTTCAAACCTTCTACCCGAAATTTCCATTTTGAGTACCATTAACTTCTAGCGATTCCCTCCTTCACATTTCTCCTCGCCATTATTCAATTATAGACAGGCAAGGCTTTTGAATTTTAACGGATTTCGCGATTTCGACATTTTTTTAAAAAGCCAATTTTGGATGGACTCGAGATCGAAACTTTCTAAAAATTATCATGGCTCTTCAACCACCCATCACCTTGAGACTTAAAGCTGCTAGTTTTGTTAGTAACAGTGAATTATATCTACTAGAAGTGCAATTTCTTCTAGCTAGCTATAAATCCGGAGGATAGAGACGAAAGTGTGAAAAATCTCTCAGTAAATTTGCAAAAATCCAATCCAAATTTTAATAATCCAGCTATTTAGTATTAAAATCCAGTCGAATTAATCATTAAAATCTACCATAAACTAGATGAATCCAGCCCCTGGATTTTAGATGGCTTCTAAGACTGACCCTCCTCAACTTCTCAATAAGGAAGCTGGTAAGCTCAAATCTTTGATATTACCTTCTATTTAGAACCTATTAATGATTAGCAGGTGCCAGAACTGGTACCCGAACAAGAAAACTTACCTCAGATTTTCGAAAATCTACTAGCCAATGTAAATCTTGAAGATGCGGGTAAACCTAAGGGTATAAAATCTGAATATAAAAATGCACAAGACAGTGCTAAAATCAATCGTGCAAAGGAATTTCTGCACTAAAACAACTTTAATTTAAGTTTGCTGCTGGAGCAGGTGGATTTTGCAGACTTTGAAAAGACTAAGGATTTTAAGTAGTACGTGAGAAAGTATTTAAATAACAATAAACCCAAGTAAGTGAAGCACAGCCACGAAAGTAAATCTGTAATTTCAGAGCCTCCTGAACTATCTGCAATCGACGAAGAGGTGAAGGTGAGTGATTTCACTACGAGCGTAAGTTTTGCAAGCGATTAGAAACATGATAAAGAACCCTTACCTCAACTCTTTATTAACTACGGCGCGATCATCGGCCACGAGGTGTTAATTAAACACTTAGAAAATTTCAAAAATTCTAAATATTATGAAAGGTCTTGCATCTTGCAAGAAATAGTGACTCGTAACACTCAGTCACTTTCATCATTCTTGAACAATTTCGAGAACGTCAACGATCAATAAATACTCTAGGACCTGTTCTCCCTGCTGGTGGATTTAATTCTCAGAAATAGTAATATAGATCAAGATTCCAAGCCTCGTATCTTTTTAGCCGCTTTGGGTTATTATATGGGAGAAAAAGTCGAAGTTGAAGACTCACTTATTTTGGAATCAATATTATTATTAGTTCGCTCGCCTAATGCAAGGCAGGCACTAGGCCTGGTAAATTACGTATTCTTCAACACAGCTTCAGCCTTCACTAAACAGCTTACTCAAGTGAAAAAACTGGATGATTCAAACCCTTATGTAATACAATTTATGAGTGATACCTGGTAGTTATACTCAATTGACCCTCAAGTTAGAAGGTTAATACCTTCTTCATTCTTTATATTGAATGTGCCTTTCATTACTTTACTCAAACAAGACTGCGGCTTGAACTTAATCAGAGATATTCCAGTTGCATATACAGAGCACTTCGTGAGAATTTGTGCTTTAAGTTGCTGTCCAACTGTTGACTCTTTAAAAGAGTACATCTCATTAACCAAGTCTACATTCTTACAGAAGTAAGAGGTTATAGATTAAAACACCATGGTTTACTTTATCAAAGGCCTCGCATCAAGACTATAGAATAGAGACGTGCAATGGGTTGGCAAGATTGAGCAAATCAAGAGGCTTCAACAGTAATTAATAGGAGCTTAGGTCGAAAAGAATGAAAGACTTACAAGTAACATTATTGAAAACTGCCTTAATGGTGACTGTTCTGAAATTCAACGAATTTTGCAGCTACCTCGCAATATGGAAACATTCTATGATAAAATTGTTGCAGAACTACTTTAACTCTTTGAGAATGTTAACATTATGCACTAATTAGCAAGGACTTTCAATTAAAAGCCTTCAAATGAAAGGTTGAGTGTGAGTGAAGATTTAGAAAAAAAGCAGCAAAATCTTGGATTTAAGTTGTATAGTTCACAAGTTTTGTGCATTAACTACATTTGCGATAACTTACAGTCAAGTCATTAATTCATTTTGGTATTGGAAATGGCAAGACCTTAATTTCTATTGCGTTAGCCGTTCTTATAGCTCTTAAAACGAAGCTATCTGTATCATAATTGGTAAGAATGAGCACTTGGTATTGAGGGATTTCAAGAAATTCTAAAAGTTAATTAGTGCTATGGCTCTTAATTCAAACTTTAATTTCATTGCAAGAAGCGTAGGTATTTATTTCTTTACTCAGCCACAACTGAAGAAATAAACGAAGAACCCTAAATTCTTGAGTGTGTGGCACGAGAGTATCGTGCTGGTTGATGAGTACGATTGGATTTTATTTGATGGTTCCAGTGAAAACATTGTAAACTAGCTCAATCTCTTCAAGCAAGCTAAAAGTATTGTTGGTTTTTCAGGCAGCCATCTTACTCAAACCGAATAACAATGCCTTAACTTGGCTTTGTCAAGCACGCCTGTGGTGTTCCCTACACTTGATAAGTTGTTAGGAGACAAGAAAACTTAGCTGCCAGACTTGCTCGTGAACTCAAATCAAGGAGACTATTTGAAAACAATCAAGGAAATCATAAAGGATTATAGGAATTCCCCAGTTTTTATTGTTGCCTCTGCAAATTACAGCACTATTGAATAAGGCCTTTAATATTCAGGCTTTGATTTCATAAGTTTCAGCCACGGCCACGCTGCTGTAATTGAAGCTACCCTTGAAGGCAGGTATTTAATGAAGAATGCAAGCAAGAACTATGGAATTTACTTGTTGAATGAAGCATAGGGTAGAGGCACAGACATTTAAATGAATGATGAAATCAATCAAAATGGTGGTTCATATTTAATTATCGCTGATGTTTTTACAAAAAGATCTGAAGAATAAATCATTGGTAGGATTGGTAGGCTCAACACCAAAGGTAGATGGCAGAGAGTGTTATATAAACTAGCTTCTAACAGTAGTGCAGAGCAGCTGCTCGTAGTGGAGTAAAATGAAGCTGACCTTAATCTTTATCGCAAGTACAATTTGGTATAATCAATTTGTAAAATCAATAAGAAGCAATGGAAAATTCAATTGAATCAAACTTAGTGCCTCAAGAATAGATAACTGCAGAACTTTCCAATAAGAATAAGGATGATATGAAGGTACGAGAAATTGTTGAACACCTTATAAGGCTCACTGAGAAATCTTATAACGAAGCAATCCATCCAATTGAAGAAAGAAAAAGTTGAGGAACTTAAAGAGGCTGTCTCAGTTGAAGAACCAACTGAATAAAGTAAATTGGGTTTTTATTAACCAACTCTCATAGAGGTAATAGAAGAGAAGATGAGTTAAAATCCAGTGCTGCAAAACAAACCGTTTGAAGAGGTATAGAAATTGGTGCACAAGAATTTAAAGCGGTAGCACCATGAGATTACTAAGGTTCAAAGCAGAGAGAGATCCAAAAGTAAAAGCAGTACTACAAGTTCAAAGAGAAGATTAGTGAAATGATAATAAAAGCTTGACTAAATCAAAGAATAAAATAAGACTTGAGATCTTTATACTCGTCGCAGTGCCAGAGATAAAACATTCACTTGCACTTATACAGAGCTGCCAGAGAGTGAAGAGACGATTGAAAGATGTTTGAAGGTGGCCTCTAGTGAGAGAAGGCACTTTAAAAGCGACATAAATCACGAAAATCCAGAGAGAAAATCAAGATTAAGAATATGAGATTTATCTTAATTTTTTTAAGCAATTCACCAAATTCAAGTTTTGCTGTTAATAGTATATAGAGATTCATGAAGGAATAGAAGCAGCAGCATTCAAAATCTGAATTTCTAGCTGCGCAAAGCAAGCTCAATCAGTTGTTATTGAGCATAAACTGGTCTCTCATCTTGCGTAAGTCAAGCAACTCACTTTCCATATTGTCATGCTCTTGTTTCAACTTTTTAGTTTACTGCAAGAAATCCTGCTTATCTTATTTTAAAGCTTATTGATAATCTTTTACTTCCTCCATTTAATCACGAGTTCTCTTTCTTTTGGATGAATCCTTTACTAGATTCACAGCCTTACCTCGCTCAGCTACACACGAAATTAAGAGAGAGTAAACTTACTGCTAAAGTTAAGGCATATGCTGAGAGCGTCCACGAACTCGGGTCTCATTTCTATAACGAGATCTCTGTTTTACTCTAGCTTTTCTCTTCGTTAGAGCATCATGAATCATCTAGGAGACACCGTCGGTGTCTAGGGTGAAGAGCAAGTCACAGATCCATTATCTGTCTAGGTGGATCCAATCTCGTTCATCTGGCAAGTATTACAGCAGTCTTTCGATCCTCTTGCATAATCGAGAAAGTCTTTAACTGTAAGTCCATCGATTTGAGGCATTGCTGACATTTGGCTGCGTCTCTTCTTACATACTATAATAACAGTTACAGGGGTAAGTTAATCGTTACTTCTTTCTCTGCTCTTATGATTTACTTAAGGAAATAAATTTTGGTGGAGTCTGCTTTGGGTATGAAAGCGTGGCAGTCTTGGGCAAGAAAGTTGTATAGCTCTTTCTTACTTTTGCATTTCTGGGCGAGTTCTTGAACATTGATACCAGTAAGTTATCCTTGGTTCATTAAAATTTAAAAGTTAGGTGCTTTTCACCCTTTTTATAGGTCAATTTCGATTCAGGAAGACACTATTGTTACTAAAACTAGAGAGTGCTTTTCAATAATGAAATCTTACCAGCACAGTCCAATTTCCGCTAGCGGAATTCCTACCAGCACCAAGAGAATTCAATTATTAAATTTAGGAATCCTTCTATGGAATCATATTCTTAAAAACGACAGTCAAGACTCTCAGAATTCTTCAAGTTGGAAGATAAAGATTATTATGGTAATAGTTCAAGTGAAGAGCAGAGCTCTTCCAGTGGTTCTGAAATTTTAAAAATCATGCAGAATACTTAACAACTAACGTGCTTTACCAGAGAAACATAACTCTTGCAGATGTGAATATAGAAGAAGTAAGTGAAAATGATATGATTTCATTATTAATGAGATTCGTGATGAAATTTCAGAGTTTGAAATCGATGGATTTATCATAGATCCCAAAGAAAAGTATAGAGAAAGTATTAAAAAAGAGCTAAAGAATCATTACTTAATGATAATTAAATTAAGACTCTTGGCTAGTTAGTGCTAAATCTTTACACTGAGTATAAGTAATCAGATTTAGAACCCTAGAGTTTGATGGAACGTTGTTAAGATTTTGACTTAAAAGCTCTTGAAGCCAAAGTTATTGAGAATCATAAAATAAAATATTAAATTCCAATTTTTGGTTAGCACACACAATTGAATGCAATAATTCCTCGTAGACTACAAAAGTAGTTAAGAAAGGAGAAATAATTGTAAGAGAAGGAACTTAAACTTGCAGAGGAGTCACTTAGATTAAGAGTTACAGAAAAGTTAACTTTCCTCTAAATAATGGATAGACTTGATATCATACTATAAATTAAGAAGGTACTTAAAAAGCCCAATCAAGAAAGCTTAATTTTGGAATCTTAAATAAATTAATAGAGGCAAGTATAAGAAACTGCATAGCAGAGCACGCACTCATATCGTGAATATGTTAATGTTTAACACTTAACCAGTGCAGGTTTCTGATATACATCACAGTTTACTGAAGAATATTTTGTTAAGGTGTAGCAAGTAAATGATAAGAAGATTTTGAAGAATGAATTAATGATGACTTATAAATAAATCAAGTAGATTTTAACATTGCATAATAGCAATAGTAGCAAGTTATAAAGATTGTATGCAGCTCAGTAATTCGTGGAACACTTAAGTAAGGGTAGGAGAATAATCAATATTATGAATCAACTCTTAACTAAACAGATTAAAGACACAGAGGTTGGACTGCCCTTATGTAAAAAATCGAGTTACAAATTCACAGAGACTAAAATAAATGAATTTAATTATTGGTGTTGCAAGTACAGGAGAGCTGTACTATACAGTTAATCATGGAAGAGCTAACTAGCACTCATTTATGTACTTCCTATGTAAACTAGTTAATGTATTGGATTCAGTTGACACTAGTTGGAGAGAAAATACTTTAATTCTACTTGATAATGCACCTTACCACAGATCACATAGTATTATGAATAAGTACCTGGATTTGGCTTTGCCAATAATGTTTTTAGGGCCTTATCACTATAGAATCGCACCTGTTGGATTGATGTACTCTTGGATAAAAATCGAGACTTGAACCCTCTGAATACCAGGGCGTAATCAAAGTAAGTCGCTTGGAGTTCACCTTTTTAGGGGCTACTGCAGCATTCATGAAAGAGCTGGGCATGAATATTAGCAGGATCAACTAGAACTTGGTGAGGCGCTGTTTTTATCACGTGTACAGCGGCCTTGGAATCGATTTCGCTAAAAGATTTGTGAGCTAGGCGAAAGTGCGAGGTTAATAAGCGGGGCTTGCTAGCAAGAGTGGCCTTATTTAATTCGATTTTTGCGAGTATTAGAAATTATTAAGGAGAGCTTTTTAAGTTGAATTAAGAACAGTTAATTGAATTTGAAATGAAATCTGCAAGGCTCTTACATTTAATTTATCTCGAATTTCTATAATTATTCACGATTTTTATAGGTTGGAATTCGCCATTTTGAAAAGTAGGTACCTTGAAAATGAGAGCAGTTAAGTTAAAATGGAAATTTTTGAGAACTAGGGCTTATAAAAATTAAGGGCTTGGGCTTTAAGCTGTGTAAGTTAAATTACAGAAAAATAGAAAGTTGGAATTTTAAAAGTAAGGAAAATAGAGCGATTTTCGCAATAATTATATATAAGAAAGCAAATTAATTAAGAAGTCATAGTTAGAAAATGGGGAACTTTGCGAATTTTTCTTATTGAAATCCTTAATTTAATATTCTCTAAATTTTATGCTTTAACTTTGCGTTTTTTATTCATTTTGCCTTGAAAAGTGCGAATTAGCAAGAAATGCATTTTTACCATTCATTTTCTTGAAAAATGGGTGAAAAGTGAAAAAAAATCAGTCCTTTAAATATTGGGGAAAATGCGAAGCTCTTTAAGAGAGACGCAAATTATAATTATTTATAATATTTACAAACAACCAAAACTTTTTCTCAACCTTATTTTCGTTTTTTTAAACAATTTTATCTAGCATAAATTAATACAATTCAAAGAATAAATAAAAGAACTTATTTCAATAAAAACTTAGACCTTCTATTTAGAAGAATTTATTCTTTCCAGATGTATCTCAAAAATTGAGAATTAGTCAAAATGATATATAGCAGATTCTTGCTTTTGAAAATCAAAAATAAATTGCAATTTGCAATTCTTCTAATACTTTGAATTTAAATTATCCAGCTAAAGCTAATAATTATTAGCAAGAAAAATAGGAAATGCAAATTTAGCATTAAAATATTTTTAGTTCTTACTCTAGCCCTTCAAATTTGTCTGTAATCCAGATAATCATCAAACTTTAGCAAATAAATGATTCATAATAAAATGAATCTTCTAGCAAATTCTGCTAATTTTTTCAATAATCAATTTTAGTATTCACTTGACGAAATCAATGATTTCATTAAAATTTTACCTAGCATAATTTTTGTAAAATAATCTTAGTTTTCAAGCATTTTTTTACAGGGAAAATTATATTTCCATGAAACCTAAAGTACTTGTCCTACTAGTTAATTTAGTAATTTAATCACATTTGAAGATATATAGCTTTAAAATCCAACAAAAATAGTTGCATTATTTAATGCATTTAATTAAATTATGGGCTGTAAAAAGTACATCAGCAAAGAGCAAATAATTCAAAAATTAATCTTTTCATTAAATGACATGAAATTAATTAAAAATGCTCTAACTTACAATTTAACTTTTGATTTTAATTTAGTTTATGGACTTATCCACAATGATTAAAACGAATATTTTTTCTTACAAGTTATTGACAGATTTTCAAAATTCGATTTGTACCCAACTAAACATAAAGCTCAAAGCATACTCTAGAAATTAAATGACTATAAATTCTCAATTATTCTTATATAGTTATTTGAACACTCAAAATACGACTTTTTGGTTCTCAAGAAATTCTTAAATAATTGGTATTTTTACAAAAAGAATAGTAAAATAATTAAAATTGTGCCTCAAAGTTTGCCATAAAATTACACTAGTGCTCTGAAAAAGCACTAAATTTCAATGTAAGAATTCACAGATAAGTATTTAGGCTTTGAAAACAAAATTTATAGTTTATTTTAAGAAAATAAAAATGATTCAATCAATATTATTGATTAAGCTCAACTTTTAGACACTTTCTATTATGATTTAAATTATGAATAAATTTGCAAAAAGTGGAATTAATTAGATAAACTAATTCAAGAAAATTGCAAAAATCAGGAAAATTATATTTAAGCTTGCGACTCTGGATAATTATACGTGTCTCAAGCCGCTTATATGAAAAAGTATTATGAATTAAATATAAAACAAAAAAAATGCAACAATAAGCCTTAAGAGGTTTAATTTAAAAAAGACAGCAAATCAAAAACTAAAGCAATCCAAAAGAATTGTGACTCAAGAAAATCAAATCTCAAGCCAAGAAATAGCTAAAGGATTTCCAAATACTAAATTGATCCTAGTTCAGAAGAAAACTGAAATTCTAATATAATATCTTAATTAATTTCCCTCAATCTTTCCCTTTATTTACACTCTTTAGCAATTTCATTTTATTTTATCTTTATATTAACTAATTTACCTATAAATTAGGCTAAGCTTAATTATACTCTAATTTTAGTAAAAATGCTAAGATTAAATTATTTCATTTATCATTTATTTCTAAATGCGATTTTCGCATTTCTAATTATATATAATAAAATAGCTAGTCAATTTCTCTGGATTAAATAAAAATAGTAATTTAAATTAATTTGAAGGATTTATATTCTTAATAAAATGGAAGGCAAATATTAGAAATTTTAGCAATGTAAGAATATGTAATAATAAATATTGCTTAATTTTTTGTAATAAAAAAATGGCTTAGAAATGCCTAGCATAAATTCATTTGATTTAATTAAGCAAGAATACTCTTAGATTTTCTAAAATAATAATTATAATTAATTTTGGAATTTTTTCATTTTCAAATTTTGAATATTCAATTTTCGCTCTTTAGGCAAAACAGTCATTTAGAAATAGAGAGAAAAATATTATAATATTAAAATAAAAATAAATTTGAAATGCCAGCTACTGTTATTCTATTAAATAATCATTCTATTGAAAATCTTAAATCAAATCAATCCAAAAAATGCCTAGAAGGACATCGTTACCCTGCCAAAATTATTATTCATTGTGATTTAAAGCCTGAAAACATTTTAATTAAATTAAATTACACTCACACAGAATCATTCATAGAGACATTAAGCCAGAAAATATTAATGTTACCCTGTAAAATATTCAAATATTCAAATTTAATAATAAAACGATGATGATGAAGATGAAGAGGAAGATGAAGAAGAAATTCAAATAATTAAATTTCATTTATAAATTAATTAAAATATATAATTCAAAATACCCTTGTTTGCATATTGTCTTATATTAGACTTTCATTTTAATTTAATAATTAATTTAATTTATTCTAAATATTCAAATATGCCTCATTTTTTTCCACATTTTTGATTCAGTAATTAAAAAAGATTTCGGCGACCACATTTCCGATTTTCATTTTCATTTTTTAATTCTTGCTCTACGATTTTCGCTCGATTTAATTCTGCAAAAATCAAGGGCAAAAAAAAAACGCGGTTTTCTGAGAAATTCCAAAATTCGGGAGGTCATGTCCGTCTACTACAAAGTACTTTAATTTTATAATCCATGTTATTTCGTATTAACAAATTTAATTAAATTCGTTTACGCACTTATCAAATTCTTATGCAGATACGTATTGGGGTTTATACACATACAGATGGTGCTAAATATACTGGAGATTGGAGAGAGGACAATATTTATTTTAAGATATACCATTTCCATTTTGTTACTCTTATTAATATTTATTATAAATCAATTATTAATTAAATTTCCCTTTATTTCAAAAAATTTCATGAATCTATAATGAAATTTCACTTATATTTTAATAAAATAGTGCATAAATAAAATAAGTTATCTATATCTAGGCCCCTTGATATTATCCTCGATCTCATAGAGTCATCTGTATTTGCAATTCACTTCCCTTTCCTGCTGCCCCTTGGATATTTCTATTTATTATTTTCTTCTTCTTTGGGCAGCACTTTTCTTGCATTTGACAAGCTCATGATATTCATTATCAAATTGGTAAGGATCCCTTGACCAGTTATAACAGCAGATATTATTAAATAGGTTTATTTAAATTCTTATACATGAATCCATAACGACTCTAAACATGATTGTTTAGGTATTACGCCATTTTATAAATTTGTTCATACATAAAAAATTAAAAAGAGATTCTCATGAATATTATTATAAAATGTGATTGATATTGGAAAAATATATTTATCTGCTTGATTGAGAATTCCACTGTTATTATAATCTTCCTCGCTTTACTTAAGTAGGGCATATATAGATCTATGACTTATGGTGAAATATTAAAAGATTAATTTCCACATCTCTGAGCATGATAAATTACTTTAATCACGTCATAGTATTATTATTACTATTTCTATTACTAGATAATCACTAAATCATTATAAAAGTAATAGATAATTTGTATTTTATATGTATTTAGAATCTATGCAATAATTTGTATCATTCTAAGTGATATTGTTTTTAAAAGAATTGGATCTAAAATAATTGAATATAATCATAAACCAATACAGGTTTCCTGAACAGATGCTGTCTTAAGAACATAAAAAATTATTCTCTTTGAAGTAAATAAACTAAAAATCATGTATTATTATGTTTAGATTGAATTAATTGCAGTCATATTAAGATATGTCTTTTTATGCATTTTACAGATTTATTTTTAAAACTAATCTAATTGTTATTTAATGATAAAACAAAAAAGTTAAACAGATAAATTTAATGTACTGCAATATTACTGAGTTTAGAGAATTTAAGCGGTAAGATACAATGAGCAAATATACACAAAGAACAACTATAAAGATTTAGAAGGTTTATCTATTTTTTAAATATTAAATCAATTTTTAATAGTAAATAATCTGAAAATTGCTAAACTTACAGAGAAATTACTCTTGGCACAAATAAAGAATATTGTACTTTCATATATTTACAACAAGTATAAAGTAAACTACAACAAAAACAAAAGAAAATAGGTAGATTATTAAATTACTCTCCTTTAAATTTATAAATTTCTGTTTTTGGTAAGCAAAGTAAAAGAAAGTCACAATAGCTATATTAGATATCTATGAAAAGAAATATTAAAATTTAATCAACTACATTTGAGATTTTTAATAAGAAATAACTTTAGATCAGCACATATTTCATTTTAATTTGTAAATTTATGTTCATTATTAAAATATTATCAATTTCAGACACCATAGTTGATTATTGTATGCTATATAAAGAGATAAAAAGTTTTAATGGACCATTAAATATTTATATTTTAACTATCAAAAACCTTGAAGACTTTAGGAAGACATTTAGTTGAAGCTGAAAGCAGAAGTGGAAAATCACTTAATTAAATACCCCAAAGCAATTTAAATATTACTAAAAAGCTATTAGAAGCAAACTTTCTTTTCAAAATAGAACTGATTCTAAAAGTAACTTATAGAATCAAGCATTTAGACAAAGAGTAAGACTAAACTTTAGTAGGGTGACACAAAGTTTAAGAAATTATGTGATAACTACAAGGAAAGACCAGTTTGGGGATGATAATGATGATGAACAGGAGGGTAATGTTGAATACTATGATGGCGAGAACTATGGAGAGGAAAATTATGGAAAGGAAGGTGAGGAAGAAGGAAAAGAAGAAGAGGAAGGTGGTAAATCAAATGTCACTAAAGTATAACTAAAGCCGAATGAATTAAAGATATAAAAAAACAATTGAGGCTGCTGATGCTACTTCTACTGGTCAAGTAGTAAGAGATATGCTAACAAGAATGCTGTTTTGAAGTAACATTTTTTTCAGCAATAATTCAACCCTAATTACAATCTTAAAAATTCAAAATGTATATTTAATATAATTATTATCTCTAAGGAAATTACCATTTGGTAATAAATGTAATGATATTCATAAAGGAAAAACTTCTCATAATTCATCTATTAATTCAAAGAAGATGACATCTTGTTGCTATTTCATAATAGGAAAATATATAAACCAAAATAAAATGTATATTTTCTCATGAAATAGATGAAAGTTACTTTGGAAAATGATGAATCTGCTATAGCAGTCTTGAATGTAACCGCAACCAGGTTTTGATCCCAAAATAATGCAGTAACTAATGTAAAAATAGCAGTTAGTTGAAATTGGCTATGGAGAATAAAACTAGATTAAAGAAGAGGACGAAATTAAAGCAAATTATATAAAAGCAAGTTCTAAAGCGAATTAAGTGGTTTAAAAGTAAGTCTTCATAATTAATCTGAAATTTGTTCATTAAATATATAGGCAAAATACAGTAATATTTTCTTAAATAGCTCATAATTAGATCATAATCCATCATCAAAGTCTTCATTATTTTCCTGCATTTCAGTGATCGGTGTTCGTTCACATCGTTGACTTCGTAGCATCACAAAAAGTCTAGTTACAGGTTCAACTTTTTCAATCTCAGTAACATCTCGATTTAAGACTGCTGTTTTCATGATCAGTTGATAGTGCTGTCTTCCATTTTATTAATCAAGATTTTAATAAATCAACGATCTTAACAAATTAAATCGGGCTCGGTCTTAATTAATAAGAATCAATTTTTAATTTTATTAAGACATCTCTAACTAAAATTCTTAATAAAATTAAAAATTGATTCTTATTAATTAAGACCGAGCCCGATTTAATTTGTTAAGATCGTTGATTTATTAAAATCTTGATTAATAAAATGGAAGACAGCACTATCAACTGATCATGAAAACAGCAGTCTTAAATCGAGATGTTACTGAGATTGAAAAAGTTGAACCTGTAACTAGACTTTTTGTGATGCTACGAAGTCAACGATGTGAACGAACACCGATCACTGAAATGCAGGAAAATAATGAAGACTTTGATGATGGATTATGATCTAATTATGAGCTATTTAAGAAAATATTACTGTATTTTGCCTATATATTTAATGAACAAATTTCAGATTAATTATGAAGACTTACTTTTAAACCACTTAATTCGCTATATATAAAAGTAGTCTGCTTCATTAGATAAGAAAATTGATCAAATTGCTCAATAAAATATTAGAAATTATCACTTTATATTATTTAAAGGAGCAAAATGGAATATGTGATCTCAAAGAGTAAGCCTTGAGGAAAAAAAGCAAGGCAATAGTACTGATGCATTAAAATAATAAAAGCCCTTAGTTTAATGCTCATAATAAAAGGATCAATCATCATTCTATATTCAAATAAATATTCAGCAACTATTTATTCTAAATTTAGCTATTTCTATTCATTTAATTTGATTGTTATACAAAAATAACCAATTCAAATGAAATTTTCATAAGTTTCAAATATTTATTATTGATAAAATAGATAAAAATAGGAAATTTCAGAAATTCATTTTAATCATTTGCAAAGTATTAATATAAACTGCCATGAATTAGGAGTATTAGTATTTCAAATTTGATTTAAATATAATTATGACCAAATTTAATTTAATTGATAAAAATATATAAAATTTTACAGATTGAGCAGATTGTGCAAAAATATAATTGCCCAACAAGAGTCGGTTGTGTGCAGATGCATTATATTAATAATTTAATTATAAATGCATTTGAAAATGTCATTATTTATGGTGCTCATCAGCTTCTGTGTCTCTCGCAGTCCTATTCGAGGTGTGATCGTTTTCTGCTCTATCTTGCTTGTCCTCACTCCAAATGGTCTCCTCCTCCGCTCTGTCCTAGAGATAGTTTGCCAACAGCACTGCATTGAAGGGGAACTTTAGCTTACCTCACTTGCCTTCTACCTTTGGTGACACTATTAAGCATCTCCTCTCGAAGCAATCCTTCTCTTCTACCAACATCTTGTTCCAGGGTAGTTCGTTCGTAGTAATGATCTTGCAGCAGTCTTTGAAAAGTACATTTTTCTCACCGTATTTTACATCTACCTAGTAGCCTTTGCCTTTGAGTAGCTTCTTCATTGCTGGAATGTCGTATCTGTTAAAGAACTTCTCAATATTCATCCCATCAATCAGAACTATTTGTCGCTCTTTTTCAAGTTTTCTTGACTGAATGTGAAAGTGAGAGGTCACTGAGTTCAGTTCGTCACAGATAAAGATAGAATCAATCATTTTCAGGATCGTGCTCTTGCGGGTGTTTGATGCTCCATACATCCATACGCAGTGAATCTTATTTACTTCTCTTCAATAGCCCTTGATATAGAGCATAGGCGATGTCCCAGTACCCCAATTCTCACAAGACTTAATCTGTATGTTTCTGTGAATTATCAAAGTGGTGCTTGTGATTCTTAACATACTCCTCTAACTGAGCTCTAATTGATATCTTGATTTTTTCTACTGCGCCTATTCGCTTTAGAATCTTGTGTACGTTGTTGAATGTTTATTGTTGTTGACAGATCTAAACTATTTCATCTGAAACACCGAGGTTTTTGTGTAAATACTGTCCGAAAGTCATTAAACCGTGCGCGATGTTGTGTGCCATAAATTCTTTCACAAAATGGCTTGAACTCCTCTTCTGTAGAATTTGCTTCATCTCCTCTAAAGTTTTTCTTGCAGCTATCTTTCCGCATTCCTGTTGCATCTATTTTTCACATCCATATGCATGCCTTAGTCCTTGATGGGATATAAAATACTCTTCCGCTGTTTTAATATTTAGAGGTGACATCTTGAGGCCTAATTTCTAAAAGAGTGTAAAACCACCTCGAGTTTTATTCTTGAAATACTCTCTACTGATGTCTTGGAATCTTTTGATATCATAATGTGAAAGTTAGAATTATTGCCCTTCTAGTTGCTGTAAGTATATACTTGCGTTATAATGGGTTGGCTTGATTGCAGCTTTTCTCCCTTCCCATGTTTTCTGTAATAGATTCAGATATGAAATGAAATCGTGCCTGTAGTTGTACTATTTATTGTATTTTGACATTTAAGAGTCATCAAGTGGCGCTTAGTTTTATATGAGGAGCTTCTTTCCATTCAAATATTTTTTTTCTAGACATTTTCAAATGCATTTATAATTAAATTATTAATATAATGCATCTGCACACAACCGACTCTTGTTGGGCAATTATATTTTTGCACAATCTGCTCAATCTGTAAAATTTTATATATTTTTATCAATTAAATTAAATTTGGTCATAATTATATTTAAATCAAATTTGAAATACTAATACTCCTAATTCATGGCAGTTTATATTAATACTTTGCAAATGATTAAAATGAATTTCTGAAATTTCCTATTTTTATCTATTTTATCAATAATAACCTATTTAGACCAAAATTACTAAGGAGCACATGCTTAAATCTGAACAAAGAATATTGAATGGGTTTAAGTAAATCCAGCAAAATCCAAATAAATACAAAATACTTGAAAAAGTAGAGCTCCCTTGTTTTTGTTCAACTTAAAAATTCATAAAAGACTTGAAATGGAAAACCTGAAAGTAAGTTTATTCTATACTGACCTAAATTGAGAAGGCTTTTAAGAATTCGTAATAAAATTTTACAACATAAGAGCAGCTGAAAAGTCATGAATAAACAAACCATTTGAAATCAGAGCACCAAATGTTTACTACTAAGTCATCGAATGCCTCAGAGAGTTTGTCCTTGATTATGATCTTCTAGGGAAAGGTCAAGGGACTTATTCCTAACCTTGCCATCTTTTGACAGATATAGATGAAGATGTGTGGCCAATAATTTTATCATTCTTGATGATAAAAGCAATATTTATAGCCTTAAAAAAAGATGAATTGTTGCTTTAATATTTATCAATTTATAGATTTGGAAGAGTTAAGAAGATTCCTCATTATTGCTTATAATGATGGTTAAACAGATCAAAACTTTAGTGTTTATTAAGACACTAAAGTCTTAAACAAAGAATCTAGGTTCTATTAATAACTGTTAAAAGTAATTAAAAGTTATTTGTAAGTTTTATTTCAATTCGAGATTAATTAAGCAATTTAGACTAACATGACCAATAATTGTTGAGACCTTTTAAAAAGCTTAGTTGAAATTATAAACTATTTAATTATAGCTAGTTCTTATGACACAATAATTTCTCAAGAAGAAATATAGAAATCTACCTAAAATTCTGTTTCATCTTCAGATAAAAAAAACTACTAATAGCCTATTAAAATTAATCATCTTAATTAGCATTCAGATCCAATTAAATAACTCAAACTGATTGATGTCAGAGAAATTAATAACATATTTAAGTGAATGATGATTTACCTTTTTAATAATAAAATTATAATTTTTTTATTTTAAATATATTTTAATGATATGAGATTGGAATTAATTCAACATTTAAACGTTTACCCCTTAAATTAATTAGCAAAAGCTTTAATATTAATTAAGTTTGAATATTTATTTAAATATTATTTTTTAATATTAAGCTATATTTATCTTGATGGTTTGGATAGGGATTACGTTTCCCAGCAGCGGTGGGACGGGTAAGCGTTTTTCTCCATCTTCTGTTATCTAGTTGGATCTCACATGATCTGTCACCTGGTACAAACTGTTGTTTCATCTTGATTTTGGGAGATGACTAGGTAATAGCGAGAATGGTTTTTTCGGAGTTTTCTACTTCATGACTGCCACTTCAACTCACTCAGATACGTCTACGTCACGACTAAGATTGATGGTTTGATTTTAGTATTAAACAGTGATATGTCAAATTTATTTCATTTTAATCATTAAACAAAAATCTTGATGGTATAATTGATGATAGAGTAAGATTGTCAGCAATATTAGTCTAAGTCTTTACAAAGAAGTATGTGCAATTCAGAAAGAGAAAAGTCTTTATTTACCCAGATCCCCCTCTATACGATTTTAAATAGTTTTTGTTAAAGTTATAAATTTCCTTATTAATCACCAATCCTTAGGATTGGATAATGCACATAAATAATACAGAAGAGGATTTATTTTTGCAATTAAAAAGAAAATTGAGTAAAAGCTCCTTCATAAATAATAAGTTTTAAGGAAGTAGATCGCTTTGTCATATTTAAGTATAAAGATTGAGTGCTAATTGATTTACTATCGTGATATAAAAAAATTCATTAGATGCTTTTAGTGATTAACACACTTAAACTCCATAATTATTATGGATCAATTCTCTGGATAACTGGATGTCTAATTTCTTTCTAAGATCTTGAGATTTTGATATTAGAAATATTTAATTTAATTTTTATTTAAGATTTGTTGATGAAAAGAAAATACTCTTGGGTTTATCGAGTCATGCTGCTAAAAATTTGGGGAGAGCGATATAAGAACCTTAGCAGCATTATATGGACCTATTGCGATTTTTGCTAGTTTAAATAAGTTTACCATCCTGTTCCAGACTAATTATGGGTTAGATAACAAGAATTAGTACTTTTTAAAAGAGTGCTGACTACTTCTAAGAGTTGAAATGATTAAAATAAATATCGGTATTATCATAAAATTATACATTTTTATGTAATTTTCAAAAATAAAAAAAGAAAAATTACTATTTTAAACTATAAACAAGGAGTGAATTTCTAGCATATTATAAATAAAATGCCTGAATATTGCATTAAAGCATTGATAGAATCTTATTCTATCTAGAAAGGCAATATATTATAAAATTCACTCCTTGTTTATAGTTTAAAATAGTAATTTTTCTTTTTTTATTTTTGAAAATTACATAAAAATGTATAATTTTATGATAATACCGATATTTATTTTAATCATTTCAACTCTTAGAAGTAGTCAGCACTCTTTTAAAAAGTACTAATTCTTGTTATCTAACCCATAATTAGTCTGGAACAGGATGGTAAACTTATTTAAACCAGCAAAAATCTCAATAGGTCCATATAATGCTGCTAAGGTTCTTATATCGCTCTCCCCAAATTTCTCTTAAGACATTGTAAACTTAAAAGAAAGATTAGTCAGATAATATTGAAAAGAATAATATTTGAAAGCAGACTAACAAGCTATTTTTCTTGAATGAAGTATGAGGCACTAAGCTAAGATCATACTTTGTTTAGGCAGATATTGAGTAAGATCATAGAAAATTGAATACGATACGAAGAGGACAAGCAAAGGAACCTAGATAATTGAAGCAATTACAAAATCAACTAATTGAGAAGCAAGAGCAGGAAGCTTTACAATTGAAAAGTATGGAAACTTAGATCCAAAGTAGAACTGCTAAAAAATATCGATGATGATAAGAAATTCAAGGCAAAAGGAGAAGTAAGAGAGAAAAAGACCGTGAAGAAGAGAGATGAAGGAACGATCTCGTCAAGAAATGATAAGAATAGAAAGAGAAGCAGAGGAGAAGATAAAAGATCATTCAGAAATTCAACACCTTTATTATTCGAATTGTGACTTTAAAAACAAAAGCTTTCTTGACAAGGTAATCAATTCAAAGCAAAGGATTTTGGAATTTCAAGTGAATACAAAAAATTCTTGGGGAAAAAAAGTATTGAGATGTATTTTAAGAATTCGAATCTTAAATGTTGATTTTTTCAATAATATGCGTTTATAAAAGATTTTAAACGGGATATTTGCATTTAAAGTTAATCATTGTTATTTTTTTTAAAAAAAAAACAACATATGAAATTGTTCATCAAATAAAGAGATTAAACCTAGATTGCTATGATATATGGATATTCAAAATGAAGGACTGGATGAATAAGTGATCCCAAACAAAGAAAGTTTCTTACAAGGAAAAACAATTTCTTGAAGAATACGACTAAACAACTCCCCTAATTAACCCAAGAAGCTCCTTCATCTAATGATCTTGCTCTTCAGCAATAACAGTTCTGATAAATTTTAACAAAGTAAATGATAACAACTCAGTATCATACCGCTATTAACGATAAAAATGAAGTGAGGAGATTGAAAAGCTTAATGAATATAAAGTACAAAATATTTTTGTTGGTACTAATTTAATTATGATACTTTGGCAATCTAATTGCCTCAAAAATAAAAATGATCTTCAATTCTTAAAGGAATAGTTAACTAATTTTAGTCCACATTCTAGCATATATATATATATTATTTATGCTATATTATGGTCAAGATTTCTAAGATATATGCTCTTTAGAAAGCCTAATAAACTTATCACTTTCTGATAATTTTTGAATAAATAAAAGAAGTTTAAGTAGAATTAAATTAATTTAATAAATCTTTTACCTTTAAAAAAGAAATTAAATGATAGTTGTAATTAAATATTCATTTCTTGTAAAACTAGTAATGAGAGATACCTCAATCAATAATGAAGTAAAAATAGAGTACAAATCCAAATATGTAGCTTACTATATATCCTAAAAACATCCTAACCAATGCAATATTAATTTCGATTTCTTAGTCTATAAAAGCCTCTTCCTCTATTTTATTTTAATACCGAATAATTTTTCCTGTCTTTAGTTCACTATTAAGTTATGAAGAAGATGTGTTTAGAAACACAATACCTCCTATGTAGCCGAAATTGAATATGAAAATTAGCAGGAAAAAAAAGCTATTGAACTTCAGCACATATAAATTCAATAGAAAAAATACAAATATTCTTGACTGCATTAATGACATATATAGAGGTATCTGCATAATCACAAGATTATTGTTGTAGAATTTTATTTTATATTTAAGTTATTTTAGCCTAAAGTCTTTAAATTTAAAATTATGATTGCTTTGAGATCTAGATATGAAAGAACCAACTTCATTTGCGATTGAAGAACAAGCATTCAAATTTCTAATCGAATAATTTATATTATTCATAATCTACAGGTCTTTTCGTAGCTAATTATTAAAGCTTAAATTGAACTTAGTAAGCTATAATTTCTTAATATTTAAGAATTAAATATTAAAATTTTGAAGGTAATTTACCTAAGATTTAAAAACTTAATAATTATTTTAATTTTTTCATTTAGACTGAAATATTTTATAATATATTTTGTATTTTATTTAGACATTGGAATAATTTTATGTATTTATCATCATGATAACAACCTTTTTGCATAAACATTAATTATTATAAAATTAAATTTTTTTTTAAAAATGTTTGGGTAAATGTGATAAAAGTATTCAGTTTAAGAGGATTACAATTTATTTTTTTGGTAAAATGGTAAAATTTAATCTTTATATTATATTTATTGAAATACTTTTATTTTATGAAAAATTAAAAAGAAAATCAGATCGTAATTTTATAATAATACATTCGAAAATTTTAAGATTAAATTAAAAATTACATAATTTTTTATTAGGAAAAACTTTTTCAGGTGTGTTAAAAATTTCTGTTACTTCCCCAAAATAATGTTGTCTGGAATATAAGGAAGGATACACTTAAAACTTTTGATTTTATATTGAACATTGAAAATTATTACTTTATGATAAAATCTGAAGGACGTGTTATCTTTTGTAAAAGTATTTGATATTTTTATTTTAATAAAGAAAAGAATCATACACATTTATTATTATAAAACTATTCACTTCCACATCATTTTAATAAACTGATAGTAATTTTAATTCAAAAAGGTTTTACATTAATAAAAATAATAACATCCAATATTTAGAAAAATCGTAATAATGATGGAAATTAGGGAAATTTAGATAGAGTTATGCATCTTTCTAGATCAGTAAAGAAATACATCAAAAGATTTATAAATCATAAGATTAATTAAGTAGTAAATAGTTCTAATATTATTAATAAGGGGGCTTTCATAAATTATAGAATAATCTTCTATTATTTATATAAGCTGCGTATATTTTGAATTCTAAAATTCTAATGTTATTGTGATTTTTCCATACTATTTTTGAATATAATAACGGAACTTTTTACTGATCCAAATGATATTTTAGTGCAGAATACCTTTGACATATACGATTATGGAGGGATTCAAAACCCCAAAACCCCTTAGTAAGGTTTATAATTGCTTTGATTTGTAGGGTATAGTTGGGGTCTTATTGGGGTTAGTAGAAAAATTAGGTCAATTTGCAAAAATTCTAAATAGAAATCAGAGAAATTTAGGGTCTATTTATGATGAGAAATATTTAGATTTACTTCTTAAGCTTAGGTATGGTACGAGTATTAATATTGACTAATTCAAATCAGTACTGAATTATGTAGCTATAGCAAAGCTCTTGCACAAGAGTGCCTCAACTGTTAGGTATCACTGCATGCTTGCTGTTAGCATTTTAATTATGGTACTTGAAGACACCCAGTAAAAATATAAAAGTTCACTCAGTCCCATATTGTCTACCTCTGTGACTCTAAAACTTAAAAGTACTGGGCACACTTTCCTCTTGACTAGCGAGCTGTAATGTTTGATCGTAGGTTTCCTGACATGCATATCTCTCCTTTGACAATAGCCAATATTTATAGAAGAAATAGTATTACCTTCAAGACTGTCAACAGAGTGAAGAGAGTGATTGATTTTTCAGTGCCATTTTATAGTAATAATTTAAACCATATATATGATTAAATGAAGAGGGCTATTGACAATAACATCAAGTTCATACACTCTGATGAAGCTGTGTTTACCTTCAACACCTTTATTAATAGTCTTGGTATAAGAAGTATGATAATATAGATGTCTACGATTAGAAAGTAAAGGTTGAAATTCATGCAATTTTAGCAGGTATTAGTGAAGACTCTGGCTTAGAAAGTTATATTATTCATCCTCGCTCTATTAAGCGAGAGTACTACATAGAATACTTACATAAGCTGAGAGATAAATACAACGATTAAGAGATCATTCTGTTTGTTGACAACCTCTCAGTTCATAAGACTAAGGAGTCTAAGAAAGCTTATGAAGAGTTAAAAATTACTCCTGCATAAAATGTTCCTTACAGCCCTTAATTTAATGGGATTGAATTCTACTGGAGTTAAATCAAGACCCACTCCAAGAAACTGCTGCTATATCACCTAATGCATGACTTGCCTATAGATACAGTAGACTTGATTCAGAGTAGTTGCAAGAGAGTAAGCATAGATAAGACAACAGTTTGTGTGAGAGAAGGAAGAATGAATGTTTATAAATAAGTTTTAGATTTAAATGAATGAATAATTTTACATATTAAACTAACCCATAAAGGGGTTTGGTTTCTCTTTCTTTTTCTCTTCTTATGTCTTGCTTGGGCCTATATTTCTTCTTTTTGTGCCATCTCCTGCATCTATGTTCATTCAACCCAAACCCTTTCAGTAGTTTGATTGAGTTTTTGATTGATAAGTAGACTATTAGTGCATACTTTATTAGGGTTTTATTAGGGTTTATGTAGGGGTTTAATGTTTAAATATTAGTAATTTATGTTAGTATAGCAAGCGAGTTTTTAAAATATTTCACACAAACATAAGCTTAGAGTCATGTGGCAGTTCTCTGAATTTTATCTTTCTAAGTTGATGTTTGATTGTTTCTATAGTTGTTTAATTCTCTGAGCTTGGCTTGATAATAGTTGAGTATGCAAGTTCTCTGAGACTTCCATTTATTTTATTTTTATCGAGAAATTGCTTGATTCTCTGCTTAGAATCTCTCTCACCTCTGCAGCTAAAGTAATCGTTTCTATGCATGTCGCTCTCTATTATTATAACTGCTAGAGCCCAGATTTCCCATTAAGTGTCACCATCTCTCCTATCCTCTCTCTCTGGTAAATATCCTGGAGTGCCGTATACATTTCCTAATGCAGAGGCTTGCACTCTTTGAGCTCTGTTGAAGTCAATAATATAAACTCTAAGAGGCTGAAAGTTCATCATGATGTTCTCTTGCTTTAAGTCTCTGTGAATATAACCTAGCTTGTGAAGCTCTTCATTCCTTCCACTATCTGCTATACTATCTAGCTAATTTATCTCTGACATCTATTGTCAGATAAGAATTCTCTGTAAGTCATTTCTAATAAAGGAAGCCTGAAGGCTACATGATCTTTACCAGGTAAAATAGCATCAAGCTAGATGATATGTCTGCACTCATTTTACTTTGCCTTTTAAAGAGCATAAATACTCATTAGCAAATTCCATTTGGTACTTGTCATCAGCAAGGAAGTTATTGAATGGATATATCTTGTAAGCATATTAGTCATCAGTAATGACTGTCTTCTCTATTTTATCTTCAAGAGTGAGGTAGCTTTCTAGGCAAGAATCTAAGTCAATAGTTTTTAATATAGGAATCTTCATTTGCCTCTATTTTAACCATGATTTTATTGATCTCAGAGACTGGAAAGTTCTTGACTGCTTTCTTCATTTTAACTTACTTCTAGACTTCAACTCTAAGATACTCCACTAGATTTCTTGATCTTCTCTTTTAGAGGAATTTATTCCCTGTTGGTTCATGAATAAAACTTTAATTGTGATTTTTCTTTAAGTGCACTTTGAGGTCTATAGTATGAGAATATGGCATCTCACAGAACTCACAGACATATTTCCCATCTTCCTTTTAATGCTTGAGATATAACCTTGGCATATCGTTGTGTATATCTCTCAAGTGTCTCATATAAGTTAACTTGTAAGGGAAAACTTTATTGCATTCTTTGCATTAATAGTCAACTTTGGCTGGTATTTATTAATGCTCTATGGAGGGTTTTTTAACCTCCTCCTCAATTTACACAGCTTCTATGATAACCTCCTACTTAGCTTATATTTAAATCTCAAAGCTAGACTGGTCAAAGCTGTCATAAGTAGGCTCCCACTGAGTAAAAGCGTCTCTGGTCTCTACTTTTCTTGGTTGCTGGAATGATAACTTTTATTGACATGATCCAAGTAATGCCGATCTTCTCAAAAGGTTAGCGCTCATTTTAGTTTGCTGATATATTTTATTATAATAATGATAAATCAACCTAGATAAACTTATATAGTAGTGTATAAGACACTCTAGTAGATTCTTTGCTGAGAGGTAAGAAAATTAACTAACCATAAAAGACTGTAAGTTGACATATTTTATGAGAATTTTATACATTTAAGTAAATTAAAATACTCCTAATGAAGTTTTGTTTCTCTAAGAGGTCCTCAAAATCAAGTTTGAACTTAATTTGGATGTAATGTTATTAAACATTTTTAAATTTAATATGCTCCTAATTAAGTTTAAACCTTAAAATTTGACTCCTAATAAAGTTTGAACTTAATTTGGAGGACCTCCTAAAATAATTAAACATTATTAGGAGCAATTTAATGGAGAAAGTTTGATAAAAATGGGAAACAATCTGTGAAACTTGGAGCAAGTTTTTCAATGCTTCTCCGTATATCTTTTCAAGGTTGACCTCCAGTAAGTCCTCCCTATTTAGTAGAAAGATTTTAATAAACTTAGAATGGATATCCATAATTTTAAATTTCATTAACATTTCTAGAAAGAGGAAGCAAGATGGAGTCTATGAATGATGCAATGAAGAGAATTTAATCTCAAGATTTAATAGGAAAATTTCGAAGTAAAGAGGACCTTTATAGATATTTGGTATAGCAAGGTAAGTTCTTAAGAAAATTAATAAATCCATTATAGTTGGATTGTTCTTGCCGACTTAGGAGGGAACTAAAATCTCATTCTTAAAAGCCTTACTGAGTGAAGAAAAAAGCTTTTAAGTCTAATGAAATTAGGATGATAGAGATACCTAACTACCCTGAAATATCAGTGACAAACCTATATGACGATGCTATGAGTGATTCGGAAGTAGCTCTCTGCCTTCCATCAAAGCTACAGCTCTCTAATAAGTTGCCAGAGAGAAACTTCTTCTTTGGTGTTCTTGCAACTCTGAAACCTGAGTACTTAAATGAAGTTATTTAAGAAGCTCACAAGAAACGATACAGCATCTCTCCTGAAGAAAAAGAGCAGCAAGGTATTAAAATAAGTGATACCTGGCTGTAGGAACTTTTAAAACATCCTTTCATCTCAAGTAAGCTTAGTCTTCTAACTTTATAGAAAAACCTGGTACTGCTATATACTTGATGAAAGAGCGCAGAAATTAAAAGAGAGAAAGTCTCAAGT
>ARYC01001464.1:0-84135 GCA_000711775.1 Oxytricha trifallax | reverse complement strand
TTTATTATAAGAACTGATGAGTGAGTGTGTTAAACATCGATTTTAAGGGTTTTCAAGGCAGCGGGAGAGGGTCAAGGCAATTCATGAGATGACCTGGAATTAAGCAAATCCACTAAATTTGGGCTCCTGATCAAGAGTGTAACACCGGAACACCAAATATATAGTCATTTTCAAAAGTTATAGGGGGGTCAATTTGTCCATTTTTTGATTTTTAAAATTTGGCCCAGGAGCCGAACCTTTCCCCGGCAAAACTCAACTTGCAATTTATATTTCCCAAAAACTCCCGAAATATCAATTCTGGTCATTTAGACCTCGCTGAACACGAATATAAAATCAGAAATAATTTATCTTAAAAACGCGCAGAGATACAGCCAATTCAAGTTTTATTATAAGAACTGATGAGTGAGTGTGTTAAACATCGATTTTTAGGGTTTTCAAGGCTGCGGGAGAGGGTCACGGAATTCATGAGATGACCTGGAATTAAGCAAATCCACTAAATTTGGTCTCCTGATCAAGAGTGTGACACCGGAACACCAAATATATAGTCAATTTCAAAAGTTAAACTTAAATAATCAATTATACTATTAATGACTAAAATTAAAAGAAGGATATCTTATAGAAAATATTTGATTTTTTAGTTGATATTAATCAATATAATTTTTAAATTTCTAATTAATAGAAACAGCACGTCAATTATTTATTAATAGGTTTAATGAACCATTAATAATAAATTTCGGCTAGCAGGTAGAACACACCCCCCCCCCCTAATGTACTATTTTCTTTTTGTAGTCTGGTAGAGTTTTTGACGCTGAGTAAGATTGTCACAAGCGCCTTTTGCTTGCGAGCAATAGTTTTCGAGCTACGACCAAAATTAAGTTCATTTTTATATATAAAAACATCATAAAAATGTCAAAAATTTTCAAATTATTTTTTATTTTTAGCTTTCTGAAAATCATATTTTGAGAGCTTTTATCATATTCAGAGCAAAATTATAATTTTTGGAAAATCACTCTTTTTGTTTATAAATAGTTATTAATGCATAAAAATATAAAAAAGCATAAAAAAGTGATTTTCCAAAAATAATAATTTAAAAATTATAATTTTGCCCAGAATATGATAAAAGGTCTCAAAATATGATTTTCAGAAAGCTAAAGATAAAAAATAATTTGAAAATTTTTGACATTTTTATGATGTTTTTATATATATAAATGAACTTAATTTTGGTCGTAGCTCGAAACTATTGCTCCAAAGCAAAAGCCGCTTAAGACAATCTTGCTCAGCGTCAAAAACTCTACCAGACTACAAAAAGAAAATAGTACATTAGGGGGGGGGGGGTGTTCTACCTGCTAGCCTAAATTTCTTAATATCTTTTAAAATTGGTTATAAAAGAATAAAATGCATGTAATAATTCTCTATTTTTAAAAAAAATTTAAGTATTTACCCATTATTATTGGGATATTATTGAATAGGATCTTTAACATTTTTTCAAAGATAGCAAATTTTATGTTCTCTGAATTTAATATAATATCTTAAAAAACTAAAATAAATTTATGATAATACTTAGTCCATTTACTATATCTTTAATTTAATATTTAATCAATATTAATTCTTAATATTAAAGTATTATTTCTATTGAATAAAATGCTAATAATTCTTTTATATATATATTTAATTAAAAATATCTACAGTGAGTTAAAGTTTCTCTAAATAATATATAATTTCAAAAGTTGATCATATCAGATGGTTTTCTATTCATGAAATATTTAATTATAGAATTATTAATTTATCAATTTACTTAAATAAAAAAATATAAATAAAATTAGGGTAGATTTTTTTGAGTTCTTTATGAGTTTATTTTCCTGCTGGGTTCAAACAGCATATCTTCATTATTTACTTTTATATCTTAATTATTTCTATTAGACAAATTTCTCAGGCTAGAATTTTTATTTTAATGACTTAATATTGATCTTCTCTTCAATAGCGGTTAAATACTGGGAACAAAGTTTATAACTCCTCGTGAAGTGTCAAGTAAGGGGTCATCATATTTATTGTATTATAAGGTATCTTTGTTCTGCTATTTATTCATTAAATTATTGAAAAATTATAAAATTTTATATTAAATACTTCTCATAGATAGCCTAATTATGTATGATTTTAATTTATCTATAAAATTGAAACTATTTATGATGTGATTAATTTGATTGGTCTGTAAGTTGATTTTCAATTTTACTAAAATTCTTTCTAGGATCAAAAGTTTTATTATAATTTCTGGACAATTATGCAAGAGAACCATGTTTGTTTTCAAGTAAATTTTAGTTTGAGCTATGATCTTCAAAGTTTTCCAAATTTTACACTTGAATATGAGGGAATTTCTATAATTAAAATTTTGTTAAACCGTATAATATCTGAATAAAATTATTTTGAATATATAAAAAATGAAATTTATAAATATTTACCCTAATTCTCTTTACTGGTGAAACATTTTTTCCTGGATTTCTATCTTTTTTCTTATATTTAATATTTATTCCTTGAGTATTTCTATTTGACAGCCTGCCTGTTGATGTTTTAGCTTCTTCGTCATCACATGGATGTATTTAAATATCCTCAAGTATTTTATCCATATTTTTATCTTAATTTATATCATCTTCATCCAAATCATATTAACTCAAAACTTTTTATCTCTATGATTTCTATTATGCTTTTTATCTCATCGTACTTTGATATACAAGAATAAATTTTATTGACAATCTTTTAAATAAGTTATTTTAATAATATTATAAATAACCTCTTTGATTAGACATTCAAAACCCCAAAACCCTTTCAGTAGAGTTTTTGATTGATAAAAGTAGACTATTAACGCATACTTTATTAGGGTTTATGTAGGGGTTTAATGTTTAAATATTTTTAACTTAAGTGAGTATATGCGAGGTTTGGGGTCAGTTTATGACAGTGAGTATATAGATTTATTGTTCAAGTTGCGTTATGGATGTGATGAATATTATGATAAACTTAAGCCTATCCTAAATTATACGTCTATAGCAAGGCTACTCCATAAATCTCCTGCTACTGTTAGGTCTCACTGTCTATTAGCATTGAATTTAAAGAGATAGTATCTTAATTCTAAGCCTAAGAGACCCTTAAAATTTTAGCAGCATCATATCGATTATCTTATTAATGATAAGACTCTTAAATACTGGGCTCACTACTCTCTCGCCTAAAGAGCTGTGATGTTTCATCGCCAATTTCCTGAGCTTCATATCTCTGCTTAATCTATAGCGAACATATATAAAAAGAACGGAATATCTTACAAGACAGTCAATCGCATTAAGAGAGTGATTGACTTTAATGTTCCATTTTATAAGGATAATTTAAATTATATATTCGATTAAATGCAGAGGTCTTAAGAGCATAATATAAAGTTCATACACGCTGATGAGGCAGTATTCACCTTTAATACCTTCATATCAAGGTCTTGATATAAGAGGTACAGCAACATTGAAGTATATGATTAAAAGGTTAAGGTTTAAACTCATGCAATACTAGGCTGAATAAGCGAAGATAATGGCCTCGAGACTTATGTTATCCACCCTCGCTCAATAAAGACCGAATAATACATAAAGTTCTTGCAATAACTCCGAGATAAGTACGCCGACTAAGAGATTATTCTGTTTGTAGATAACTTATCTGTCCATAAAACTAAAGACACAAGAAGGGAATACGAAAGGCTAAAAATAACACCTGTATTTAATGTTCCCTACAGTCCTCAGTTCAATGGAATTGAATTATATTGGGGGTAATTGAAAGGCCACTACAAGAAACTTCTACTCTATCACTTGATGCACGACTTGAAGATTGAAACAGTAGATTTTATTAAGAGTGCTGCTAAAAGAGTCAGCGATGATAAAGCTAAAGTATGCGCAAGAGAAGGTAGATTTTGTGTATATAAATAAGTATTAGATTTAAACGAATGAATAAGTTCACATATTAAATTTGCCCGTAAAGGGATTTGGCTTCTCTTTCTTTTCTTCCTCTTAAGGCTTGCTTGGGCCCATGTTTCTTCTCTTAGTGCCAGCTCCTGCATCTATGTTCATCTCGTCTGGTTTTTAGAAATCTTTGTAGAGTCTCTTACTCAATTCATGCTTTACCTGTGATTTTCTCTCTCTGTTTAATTTGCTACGCTCTTTCATCAAGTATATAGCAGTACCAGGTTTTTGTATAAAGTTTCAAGACAAAGCTTACTTGAGATGAATGGATGCTTCTGTAGTTCCTACAGCCAGGTACCACTTATTTTATTTTAAAACCCTGCTTCTCTTTTTCTTCAGGAGAGATGCTGTAGCGTTTCTTATGAGCTTCTTAAATAACTTCATTTAAGTACTCTGGTTTCAGAGTTTCAAGAACACCAAAGAAGAAGTTTCTCTCTGGCAACTTATTAGAGAGCTGTAGCTTTGATGGAAGGTAGAGAGCTACGTCCGGATCACTCATAGCATCGTCATATAGGTTTGTCACTGATATTTCAGGGTAGTTAGGTATCTCTATCATCCTAATTTCATTAGACTTAAAAGCTTTTTTCTCTTCACTCAGTAAGGCTTTTAAGAATGAGATTTTAGTTCCCTCCTAAGTCGGCAAGAATAATCCAACTATAATGGATTTATTAATCTTACTTAAGAACTTACCTTACAATACCAAATATCTATAGAGGTCCTCTTTACTTCGAAATTTTCCTATTAAATCTTGAGATTAAATTCTCTTCATTGCATCATTCATAGACTCCATCTTGCTTCCTCTTTCTAGAAATGTTAATGAAATTTAAAATTATGGATATCCATTCTAAGTTTATTAAAATCTTAATATTAAATAGGGAGGACCTACTGGAGGTCAACCTTGAAAAGATATGCGGAGAAGCATTGAAAAACTTGCTCCAAGTTTCACAGATTGATTTCCATTTTTATCAATCTATCTCCATTAAATTGCTCCTAATAATGTTTAATTATTTTAGGAGGTCCTCCAAATTAAGTTCAAACTTTATTAGGAGTTAAATTTTAAGGTTAAAACTTAATTAGGAGCATATTAAATTTAAAAATGTTTAATAACTTTACCTCCAAATTAAGTTCAAACTTGATTTGGAGGACCTCCTAGAGAAACAAAACTTCATTAGGAGTATTTTAATTTACTAAAATGTATAAAATTCTCATAAAATATGTCAACTTACAGTCTTTTATGGTTAGTTAATTTTCTTACCTCTCAGCAAAGAATCTACCAGAGTGTCTTATACTCTACTATATAAGTTTATCTAGGTAGATTTTATCATTATTATAATAAAATATATCAGAAAACTAAAATGAGCGCTAACCTTTTGAGAAGAGCGGCATTACTAGGGTAAAGTCAATAAAAAATTATCATTCCAGCAACCAAGAAAAGCAGACCAGAGACGCTTGTACTCAGTGGGAGCCTACTTATGACAACTTTGACCAGTCTAGCTTTGAGATTTAAATATAAGTTAAGTAGGAGGTTATCATAGAAGCTGTGCAGATTGAGGAGGAGGCTAAACAACCAGTTATAGAGCATTAATAAATACCAGCCAAAGTTGACTATTAATGCAAAGAATGCAATAAAGTTTTCCCTTACAAGTCAACTTATAAGAGACACTTGAGAGATATACACAACGATATGCCAAGGTTATATCTCAAGCATTAAAAGAAAGATGGGAAGTATGTCTGTGAGTTCTGTGAGAAGCCATATTCTCATACTAGAGACCTCAAAGTGCACTTAAAGAAAAAGCACAATCAAAGTTTTGTCTTTATTCATGAACCTACAGGGAATAGATTCCTCTAAAAGAGAAGATCAAGAAACCCAGTGGAGTCTCTTAGAGTTGAAGTCTAGAAGTAAGTTAAAATGAAGAAAGCAGTCAAGAACTTTCCAGTCTCTGAGATTAATAAAATCATGGTTAAAATAGAGGCAATGAAGATTCCCATTTTGAAAATTAATGACTTAGAATCTTGCCAAGAAAGCTACCTCACCCTTGAAGATAAAATAGAGAAGAGAGTCATTACTGATGACTAATATGCTTACAAGATATATCCATTCAATTACTTCCTTGCTGATGACAAGTTCCAAATGGAATTTGCTAATGAGTATTATGCTCTTTAAAAGGCAAAGTTAAATGAGTGCAGGCATATCATCTAGCTTGATGCTATTTTACTTGGTAAAGATCATGTAGCCTTCAGGCTTCCTTTACTTGAAATGACTTACAGAGAATTCTTATCTGACAATAGATGTCAGAGATAAATTAGCTAGATAGTATAGCAGATAGTTGAAGGAATTGAAGAGCTTCACAAGCTAGGTTATGTTCATAGAGACTTGAAAACATCATGATGAACTTTCAGCCTCTTAGAGTTTATAATTATTGACTTCAACAGAGCTCAAAGAGTGCAAGCCTCTGCACAAGGCAATGTATACGGCACTCCTGAATATTTCTCAGAGAGAGAGGATTGGAGAGATGGAGACATTTAATGGGATATCTGGGCTCTAGCAGTAATAATTATAGAGAGCGACATGCCAAGAAACGATTACTTTAGCTGCAGAGGTGAGAGAGATTCTAAGCAGAGAATCAAACAATATCTCGATAAAAATAAAATAAATGGAGGTCTCAGAGAACTTGCATACTCAACTATTATCAAGCCATGCTAAGAGAATTAACAAACAATAGAAACAATCAAAAATCAACTTAGAAAGATAAAGTTCAGAGAACTACCACATGACTCTAAGCTTATGTTTGTGTGAAATATTTTAAAAACTCGTTTGTTTTACTCACTTAAATTACTAATATTTAAACATTAAACCCCTACATAAACCCTATTAAAACCCTAATAAAGTATGTGTTAATAGTCTACTTTTATCAATCAAAAACTCAATCAAACTACTGAAAAGGTTTTGGGGTTTTGATTGCTACAGGAATATCTTTAACATAATTATTTTCAAGAACTCCATTAGAATTATACCCAATAGCATATTTTTTCTATCTATTTTTTAGACGATTGATTCTAAAGTTTCTCAATTTGAGTCTCACCAATTTAACCAAAGCAATCATAATTTTGTAGAATAGCATTGCTAAATTTAAGAACATAAAGCTCATTGTTATTAACACTATTACCCAACCTACTTGATATCATTTATTTTGAATTATAATTTGGAATAGGAGTTTCCTGCCTGTGTTATGATAAAAAAAATTTGGGAAGTATTTTGGCTTATTTTTTTTCACAAATTTTGATTTCCTTCATGCCAAAAAATAATTTGGCAAAAGACACTTAAGATTTTATAAATCAATTAACAATTTTTACAAATGCCTTCATATATTTATATACCAAATTGTATTAATTTTAATACAATTTTAAATCAATTTATTATAAATTATTCATTCCTATAATGTTTATAAACTATAATTGTTAATTATTTGAAGTTTTAATTAAATTCACAAATCTCCCTGCATAAAGTAATCTGTAGAAAGCAATACTTTACTCATTATTTTATATAACATTGAAAAAAATATTAAATCTTAGAATTTTATAACCAGAAAACTCCCCCAAAAGTTTATGGCTCATCATAAATACAAAATTTGAGAAGTAAAAAAGTTTAAATTCGCTATTTTATTAAATATAATGAAAAATATATAATTATATAAATAGTGAAAAGATAAGAAAAATTTAAAAGTTTTTATCAACTAAAAGGATTTAAATAAGTTTTAATTATAAAATTCTTTCACAAAAGTAAGGGTTTTATAAAAAAACGTAAATATAAACTAAATATTATAAATTAAAAAATAATTGAGGCTTGTTGACTCAATAAATTATTATTTTTAGGTGATTATTTTCCAAAACAACTTTACTTAAAGTTTAATTAAAATATTGTTTCATTTATAACTAACTAACAAATCTTGCAATTAATTTTCTATTAAAATAAGTGCGATTTCTCTATATTAATTTATTAATATCTAATTTCAACATCATCTATAATATCACCAATCAAAGGCATTATAAGTATGAGAATGAAAAGAAAATGAATTTCATTAATTATTTCGAATTGATTTCCTATTGGAGTGTCTAAATATAAAAACATTGCATTGTAGCATATTTGATATTTAATATATATATATAGAACATATGAGATATCCAAAGAAAAGCTTTACATATCATTATATAAAATCATATAATCTGCAGAGTAAACATTATGTTTAGAAACATCTGGAAAACACTGTATTATGAAAAATATGTACAAGAAAACCCATAAACAATTCTTCTGAAAAAGAATAGTGTCACACTAAATATCAGATAAGGATGATCAAAATAATATATATATATATATATATATATATATATATATACTAAATACTTTATTTTTAATATTTTTATTATGATCTACTTTCATGCCAAGGTAGAAAGTTATTAAATTATATTTTATATTTATTGAGCTATATAATATAATACTAAAGCTTATTTTAAAAGTGCCATATCTCTAGTTAAATAAGGGATCTCCAAGGAATTTCTGATTTACATGAATGAAAGCAAATATGAATAATGGTGAAACATATAGCAATATCACAACAACTATAGTTTAATAACAAAATGTAATTATCATAAATTATCATATTTTTATTAATAAATAATGAATATATTATACTGTGACAAATTTAAGCATTTCTGAGTCACTTGTAGTTTCTTAATCCTCTTATGAAATCTAATAGAGAAACAATATAAATTTCAAATTTCTTACAATGTATAAAGTAATGCTGGCTCCAATAGTAAATGATAAGAAATTCTAGTAATAATACCTTAGGAAACTATAATTAATAGTATTTTGCAATAAAATATGTTTTATTTCATTCAGTAATACTGAAAAACAATTGCTTCAGAAAATTATCAACTCTTCTCTGAATACTGTAAAGAAAATAAATTAATAAATATTATCAATTTTAAGAGAGTAATAAAACTTACAATTAAAACCTCTTTGCAACTCTTTTGATAATTAATAAAACCAATCCAAATATTTCGAAGTCATAATTTATTTTGAAAGATATATATATTTATTTAATTTGTTTAGTAACTCATTTGAAGAATAATAAAATCAATACCATAATGGAAACTGCAAAACCTAAATTCACCAATATATCAGGGCCTTCGTAACGTAATATAGAGTTAAATATTTTCGCAACAAATATTTAAAACTTTTTTGTTTCAAAAGATATCTGAATTAATAAATTTATCGCTCATGTCATCGTTATCATAATATAATATTGAAAACATCTTCCTTTTTGATTAAATATTTATAAATTAAAATAAAATTCAATTTTGCATTTGTTGTATCAAAAAATTCTACAGATGATAAGCCAACAAGTGAATTAAAGCATAGAATCACATTTGAAGGTAAATTTATTCCCAAAAGCGGTAAATTCACTATTAACTAGAGTACGAGAAATTTTTAAACTGTAATATATTGTATAATTATAAAGGTTTAAGGTCAAATATTTGGGGGGGGAGTTTACAACTTACGCGCATTTTCATACCCCAACAATATTTATTTATTTGTCCCAAAAAAAAAATATAAATTACTTTAACTTACCTATCCCTATTAAATAATTTATTTAAGGTATAATTTGTAAGGTTTTTACTGTTATCTATAGTCGCACAATATATTATAATCATAAATAATAATGTAATTTTTAAGAAAATTTTAAATATATACACAATTAATAATTTTTTATATAAATATGTTAAATTTATTTACTTTTTATGATAAATTTTTTAAAATTGTTATGATAAAAAATTTATATAAGAGGCAACAGAAACTTTTGAAAGGAAAGCAATCTTATCCCCTAAAATTTTTGAAAAAAAGAGTACCCCTAATATCCTCCAAACATACTTCATCGAGAATTTAGAAGCTAACTGTAAGAAAAAGTTGAAAAATATTGCTGCTATGAAAGTATTTTGGCTTGATGATGCAGCATTTTCTAGGACAATCATTCATTAAATAAAATTCTTATAGCCTTTTTATTAATTAGACTATATTTATATTGCAGCTAAAATGATACATTAAAAAAACATGAGAATTAAACTTACTTGAATTGAAAAATTACTAAGGCATATTTCTTTTAAGTTTTTAATCTCTTTGAACAGAGGCAGTAAGCTAATTGTTTATGAAAAAGTAATTTTTCACAAATTTAACTTCCAAGATATCTTATTTAAAATAAATTAAAATGTAAACCTCATAATATTAATATATTTTTCTCAACTTATGTCTAGGAAAAATGGATTAACAATTAATCTATATATTTACAGAAAATTATGAAATTCGTTCAGGTTTTGAAAACTATAGTTGAAATATAATAGTTCTAGATGACTATGAATAACTTAAAGTTTCAAAACTTGTAACATTCTATACACTCTCATTAAATTTTAATATAGTTTGCTTAAAATTATAATGCATTAAGTGCTTTAAATTTATAAGTATTTTTAATACTTTTTTTAGATAAACTTTCCAAATATATAAATAAAATCCTCATCAATTAAGTTGTGAAGTCCATCAATAATTTTAAACTGAAGACAACTCTAATTATAAATAAATTCGAGGTCATCAGGCAGTAGTAAAGTCAAAACCCCAAACCCCAAAACCCCTTCATTTGTCTTATATGCGTTTTGATTGATAAGAGTATTTTAGGAATATTGTTTTCTTTGAGTTAAAAAAACTTTTTGATGCTGATTTAAAAAATAAAAATGTTATTTTGAGAGAATCTATTTTTCTTACCCTATGTGTAAAGACGGATAGATATAAGTTTGAGTGTTATAAAATGAAATGTTAAAAACACTCTTTTTATTTTTTTCAACTTTTTCATAAACAATAAATTGTTTTATAAAGCGTTTTTGGGATACTAAAAATTTTATACATTAATATTTATTTATATTTAAGCAAAATTATTTTGAAAAATTAAGGTTCATTGATTATTTACCTTTTACTTTATGCATTCAATAGAGCTGAGAAATTTTTATCAAATCTTATTAAAATCAGTTTTAAAAATTTATTCTGGTATAAAATGAAATGTTAAAAATTCTGGAGAAATTATAAATTTTTTAATAACAATTGATCCAAATTACCAAATACTTTGAGGTAAAATAAGTAAAAATGTATATGTCCTTCTTTAAAAATGTATTTCCAATCACTAATAAATGTAGTACCTATTAAATATAAGTATGTTATTGAAGGTCAATAAAAATTTATATTAGGGAGAAACATATTAAAGTTATAAACAAGTTTTAGATATGGATTTACATTTCTGAAATAAAATGACACTTAATTAAATCAATAAATTAATTACAAGAAGCTCCTAATATAGTTTAGATTAATAATCAAGTTAAAAACCATATTATAAGCAATTAAATTTTAAATTTTAAATTAGTTGTACTAATAATAAAGTTGATACTTAACTTGAAGACCTCATAAAATAACAAAATTATATTGGGAGTATGAAAATCAACAATTTCAAATAATTAATTAGTAAATTTTAGAAAACAGTACTTTTTTTATAATACTATACAATGCATATCGAGAATTGAAGATTGCATAAAATTTGACAAATAATATTTGACAACTTCGATGAATTAAATATCTATAACATTAAAAATTGAATCATAGAGATTTAAAAAAACAAAAAAGATTCTATGAAATTTAAAAAAAAATTACAATCAACCCAAAAGGAACCCTAATCCTCAACATTGCTTATATCGATCAATACAAATATTAAAATCAGAAGGGGTTTTTGGAGTTTAGTATCATTAAACTTAATTTTGACCTGACCTCTGTTAGTGATTCCAACAATTTGAGCTGTGATTATTTTTGGGTATATCTTTGGTTCGTAAGTAAAGTTTTTTTAACCTGGAATTCCAATTTCTGGGAAAACTATTTAAAATTTATATAGTAAAAATATTTGAAGTTAATTTGAATTAAATAAAGAGAACAGTTAATTAATGCATTTAAATTAAAAATTTTATTAATTTGAATTCATTAACGATCAAGATTAATATAAAGATTATGGATCACTTTAATGACATCATATTTTTAAATAAATTCGACAAATTAGAAAAAAAAAACTACAAATCAAATTCTAATACTCTAGTAATTAAAATCTTTTGAAATTTACAATTATTTAATTAAGATTGTCATACCTATAAGTCTATTTTTTTTATCTTAAGCTTTTTTTCTAAAAAACCTAATATTAATCTAAATTATCGTTAAGTAGATTGAATTGGATGCATAAAAATTTAAAATAAGAAATTACTATTTTTTTCTATGAGGTTGGCTTAAGCCTTTCTATTTTCCTGTGCTACTATTACTCTCATTTCATAACTCAGTAATTTCATGCTTTAATTTATTTTTAAATTATATCGTAATTAGTTGCATAACTCAAAAAATCTAAAAAACTTTTTTATTTTGTAACCGAAGCTAAATGATATATAAAAATTAAAAACTATTTCAGAATAATTATCAATATCAATATCAACTCTTTAAACTTCTACTTTAAAGCTTTACTTTGATTATCTCTATGTAATGATGTTTGTCACAGTCACAGTTACACTATAATCTCCTTTATTTCCCTTAATTGGAGAGAATATAAAATTATTACTGCGAATTTGAGTAAAAATAATAACTTCATTAAGATCTATATCAATTTCGTAATACTTGAAAAACTCAAATGCTTACAAAATAAACTTTTATTTTAAAAAATATTAAATAATAAGCTTTATCTTGTGATTTGAATAGAGGAAGATAAGTCACGAAATTTTCTTACATATTTACATCTTTTAATTATAGAAAATCACTTGCTGATGGAGTGGTATCAATCTCAAAATTCTTAAAATTACTCATTAAAGTTATTTGAGTAGATTATTAATTGAATGAAATAGGGAAATGTTTCTTTTATGACCTGAAATTCGTAAGTATATAAATTTTGACTCCCAGATACTTAATCTATTCCCTTTACAGTCATATTATAAATCCCACTTTAATTATAAAACATTGGACTCAATGTAAATATTCTATTGACTGAATCAAATAGCATGAATTCAGGTGGGGTTGATATAAGTTGGTATAAAATTTGATTGCCTGTACATGCTGGGAGTGAATGGATCCAGGGATCAAAAGTATAAATGATTTCTTGGAAGATTTTCAATGTTACAGTAGCAGTCTAAGTGACTGGGAGGATTTATAAATAATTAAATTTTTGTCAAATCATCAAAAATTCCATTCCCAATTATAATTAGTTGCACAACCAACAGGTGCAGGAGTAGTGGTTGGTAAAGTATTTGTTGTAGTAGGGCTAGGAGTAGTTGTGGTAGTAGTAGAAGTTGTTGTCGTACTTGTTGTTGAAGTTGTTGTCGTACTTGTTGTTGAAGTTGTAGTTGTGGAAGTCGTTGTGGTAGTAGTTGTGGAAGTCGTTGTGGTAGTAGATGTAGTGGTTGTTGAACTAACTTGAAATGAAGTAGTATATATTTGACGAGATTTTACTCCAAATCCATCATAGTATCATAAATATAAAGGCATTTATCTATGATAATTTGGATTTTAACTTTTATTTGATAAATAAATTTTATTATAATCTTGAACTGATGGGACATATAAACTGACTTGTACTTGATATGTGCCAACTAGAGTCAATCCTTAAGTTTGCAACGAGAATTGTGTTGGAGTTGCAATATCTACTATATGTTATTTTATCAATCAATAAAAAATAAACTAAAACATAAAAGTATTTTGAAAAATAAAGTATTTCTACCTTGTTAATAACATTCATAAGTGCACTGTCTTCCATTCTTTAAGTAACAATCCCAACTGTATAAATTATCATAAATTAATAAATATTTGCATAAATAGTTTTTATTGTTAAATAATAATGGATTGTATATGGACATTAGGCTTGATAGGTCTATGGCCAATTTACTAATGCAACTTAAGTTCCATCACCAAGAGCAATGTCGTAATTTTAATCAGGCAACATAGATTAATTATAATTGCTCTATAAAATGTCAAAATTAAATCATCAATAATAGATGTTGTGGCTACTACTTTTTCACAGTCATACTAATGCAGATATATTTCGAATTAATAAGTTGCTGTTTGTCTACTATTTGGCTGCTCAGCAATTACAGTGTAGACATATTTCAGAGAATCTAAACCTCTATCATTGGTAAAAAGAATTGAATCAGTTTTTCCATCCAGATTGGCAAAATTCGCTGAAACCACTGCTGCATCTGAATTCATTGTATCTTAAGTATAAATCAACAAAAAATATCCTCAATTAATTATTAAACTCTTTATTAATATTTAGCTAGCTTATTCATAATTTAACTATATATAAAAGTGACTTTTATTATTTTTAGTGCAATTCTTATTTTAATTTTGAATGTGATTGATAGTGACTGATGCGCAATCTTATATTTGATAATATTTCAGTAAACCCAAATCGATCTCTTATATAAATGCCCTAATTTTGTATACATATAATAATAATTTGTTTGTAAATCTGCAGTGACATTTGGAAAAGTAATTTGAGTATTTCCTCCTATATAATATTAGTACGTTTGAGTTCCAGGATTAACTAAATTATAGACACTCATTGCCCTGCAACTACCAACTTTAACAATATTATTTTACAGAATATTATCCTATGGAGCACTAGGACTGTAGGAAGAAAAAGTCAAAGTAAGAGATATTTAAGAAGCATCTGTATAAGCAGTATGCACTGTTTTAAAATATAAAACATTCAAAACATTCAAATAATTTCATTTCTCAATCATTAATATTGATAAAATACGAAAGGTCTGTAAAATAAAATCAGTACAAAATAATTAAACGGCATATAATTTTATAAATCAAATTAAATTTAATTTAAGAGATATAAAATGAAATTTTATAGAACATTCTAATAATGCTAGAATTTTGTTTAGTTTACGTTATTAATTATGCACTTTTATGGATTAATTATTTTTACATTTTCTAAATCAAATACACTTCTACGAAGAAACCTATAGTTAAAGTATTGATTAGATATAACAAATATATTTAGAATTTTATTTTGATTATGCTAAATTATAATTTCTATCTTTCGCAATTTGTAAAAGGTAAATTTTGAAAATACCTTAAAAACTTAATTGTTCTCACTTGATATTAATTTGATTCAATTATGAAAATTGATAATGAAAATTGATAAGACAGTCGATTAACTATTAACACTCTAGAATAAATTATTATAAGTACTTGGTTAAGAAAGAGAGATAATGGTTTTCACAAAGTTTATTAACCCATTTTATTTGTAATTTAGTAATTTATAATATTATTCTGTAATAATTATTATTACTGTTGTTATTGCTAAAAATTGTCAAGATGCTCTTTAGATTGAAAACATGAACGCTGTATTTGATGATAACAAGACTCTCACCTACCCAAAAAAAAGCGAATCAAAAAGTGGAAAAAATGAGAGGTCTCAGTGGTTGGCACCGCCACCGGTTCAGGCAAGGGACATGCCCCCCGGGACCACCCCCTAATTAGGCTGCGCTCAGGCCGAGTCGGGGTCCAAAGAGGAAAGTCAGGGTCCAAAGAGACAAGTCATGGAAAGAGATGACACGGGACAAGACCCCCAGGAACACCCTATGAGAGGCACATAGGTCCAAAAGGCCAAAGTCGCTCCCCCAGCTGAGGTACTCTATTGATCAGGAGTCTAGAGATATTGATAATTTATTCAGAAATCATAATCACTTTAACTAACTAACTAATATACGCTCATTCAATAATAATAGCAATAACAATAACAATAGTAATAATAATTATATATTTAATACTAGAGATCTTTATTTCTAGTTTTTCTATTCATCTTACCTTAATTTATTCATCATCATCATGAATATTATTCTGTTTTTATTAATTAATTAATTTGTACAATTTCTATTTTCAAAAATTCATGATCGATAGTAAATTATTCACCCTAAATTTTAGATGAGACTTATTTCACCAAATTTAATCTTCAAATTTTTTTATTGTTTGTGTAATTGTAAAAGGTGAAGGACTATAACTAGTTAAAATGCTACCTAAACACCTGTATTGATAATTCCAAGCTAAAACTAATCCTATTTATTTAGTGAAAGCCTGATTTGGTACTCCAGCTGGTCCCCCACCAAAATTGTTTGTCTGTCCCACAAATATAGGTCCATAATTCGAATCGTATTTCCCCTCCCAAATGTTATATGTGTTTGATTTTGATTATAACATTTTACAATTTAAGATTGATTAATGAGTTATACTCAAAATTAAATATTTATCAATTCACTGTTTAATACTAAAATCAAAACCATCAATTTTAGTCGTGACGTAGACGTATCTGGAGTGAGTTGACGTGGCAAGTCGTGAACTAGAAAACTCCGAAAAACTACCTCATCCCCCATTCCACATCTTCCTGGACCGAGATGTATACGAGATAAGAGCCTAGCTATTAACTAGGAGTATCTCCCGCAGAACTCGCAGAGATCTGCTTCCTGTAAACAATTAAAGGAAAGTCTGGAGAATACGCTTACCAGGTTCCACCGCTTCTGATATAGTAGTCTCTGTCCTTTCGCTGTGGTAGCCTCAATAACCTGACCTGGTGTGGGAGAAAAATCATTATCGTTGGCTTCTATGGCTCTCATCGTCTCACTTTTGAAGGTTGAGCACCACCTTCATCCTGCTCCCTATTACCTAGGAAACTGAACTCACGCCAGGTAGCTCATCTAATGCAGGGAAATCCTTAGCGTGCAGACGACTCGAGGAGTCTAGGATCTGACAGATTGAACCCCGCTGACTAGCCCCTAATGCGGTGAACCCAGCAACCCCCTACCTACCCTCAGCAGGCCTTAGTGTAGTAGAAAGCTCAATTAGAAAGTCTCCAGCCTCGGGCCCCAGTGGGTCACCCTATCCTTATAACTTTCACAATTTAAGATAATTTATTAAATATATTATAATTTGATGAAAATAAAGTTCCATAGTTGGAAGTAGTGGCAGAGATGGAATCTAAAATTTCAATATATAAAGGAATATTAAAAATTTTAAAAGTTTGAAAGATTTTTGAATATTTTATGCCTATTTTCTTAATTAAAACAGTTAAACATTCATTTATCAGAAATTTTATTAACTAAATGATCAGTAGTAGCATAATACTGAATATTGAAATTAGAAACTGTATAAAAAGCTTCAAATGCAGTTAAGCTTATAGCTTTTGCATAGTTCATTTTCAAATTTTGTGTTGGTAGGTTAACTTTTCTTGATAAAACAACTGAATTAGTGGATGTATCGTAATTCAAAATTATCCATCTATAATAAGTACCGGTTGTTACTATTAAATTTTAAGTTATACAAAGACAATTTTTCAATTAAAATATATTTAATATTGATAATTTATAGGTAATTATGCAATTCCTATATTTCTCCCCACTAATTTATATCTCTGTCTTTTACCTTTACTCTATATTTTAAGATTATTTTTTGATTTTTTAGAGCCTTTTATTAGAAGCAAGCTCTAAATTTTACTTTAATCTACGCGAAATAATACCCCATTAAATTCTATGTTTTAGTCTTATTTTATGTATAAAGTTTCATCTAGATATTTTCTACTTTTTGAATTATCGATAAAAATGAGATTAGGAGTTTTGCTAAAATAAACTAATGTTATGAAGAAAATAGATAATCCTAAATGTAGAGTAGGGAAGGATTATGTCCGACCGATAATATAATTATTATGGTACTACAGTAGCAAATCCAATAAAAGTTTCAACTGTTCCAAAAGTTTATACATCAGCATAGTTGAATTCCAAAGAAATTTAGCCACTCTCTTAAATTACTTTGTAGGTAAATGATGGATTTCCTGAAGTATCTAATCTTGTAATTACAGCATTTTTGTTTATTAAATTTAACGATAAATTGAAATATATTTCATTAGATCTTGTGGTTAACGGATATTTAAAAATATTAACTTTAATATTTCATTATATTTTTTCAAAAAGTATTAAAATCTATTATTATTCCTATTTTTCTGAATAAGTTTAAATTATTCTTTTGAATGAAGATTCAAAAAATCCCTCTCAGATGTGTTTTTATGAATAATTTTTTAGAGTATCATAAAAATAAAGTTAATACAACAATACTTCCAGGTCAACATGTTCAGATGAATGGAAAGATACATTTATTTAATACTACATTTAAACATAAAATGCTTCTGAGAGTCCTAGTTTATTTTCTATAAAAGAAAGATGTTAAATTTATGCTTATTTCTTATTCCATCGTAATTCTAATAATGGAAAAATTAAATTTATTAAAAAAAATGACTAAAATGAGTGAATCTACATTGTGAGTGTAAAATATTGCAGGTTCCATTCTACTCATTATTTATTAAACGATAGACATGTAATTTCCCAACTATATTTAAAATCCTTGAAATGCATAAACCTCCAATAAATTGCTTTTACTTTTACTCGTACCTAAAATTTGGCATTTTCCCAATATTTCGCATTCAAATTCAATAATTTCATTTGATCTATTGAAAGTAATTTTTCAAAATAATTAAAAGTTTCCTCCAGATATAGAATGACCAGCAAAGTAAGCATGGCTATTATCTCTGGTTAGTGCAACTGCTTGAGCTGACCCTAAAACATTTAGACTATATTGGCCTAAGACTGTAGATCCTTAAACAATAAGCGCTAAAAATCTATTTAAATAATAATTGATTTATTTTAACATATGAAACAATACTCTATATTCATTAGAAATATTTTAATCTATTGCTACTATCTGCTAGATTGATAAATAGCGTATCTAAATTACCCACAGCCAATTTACTATAAATAGATGGTATAGCTAAGTTACTGTTATCCTGAATTGCACTTAAAAACTAACCAGTGGTTGCATCTAATGTTACTATGGTCATTGGTTATGCGCTGTTTAAAATTTGCTGCATTAATTCGAATTAGATATCGTTTTATAACTGCATTTATAACAAAATTACAAGTGGCTGTTAAGAACGAACAATTTATCTTTTGCATTATTATACCTTATTGATTGGAATCTTTAACCGGGCATGTTAACATACTTGGACCATAAGTAATCTCCCCCGTTTCCGATCATTGCAGCGATGGGGTACAATGTTGATGTGCCGACTTGAAGTACCTGCATATCTGAAGTAGAGCCAGCAACCGCAATATTTTATATTAAATCTATATTTAATATTGAAGTTTGAGTCAATATCTAATGATTTAAAAACTGTATCTTATTATACTCCTCCTAATACTATCGGAAAAGTATTCAAAACCCCTCAACCTCTTCATGAGTTTTATATGTGTTTGATTGATATGAGTATTGTTGGAGATTTAGAGTTTGATCTTTTCATGCTGATTTTAAAAATAAAATTTTTTTAAGAGATATTTTATTGCAGAATTTATGTGTAAATGAAGTTACATATTTATTTTTAAAATTTAATAGGAAATGCTAATATTTGTAAGAATTGTTCTTAAAGTTTATCTACTGTTTTATAAACGATAAATTTTATCAAATATTTTTGAAAAACTAAATATATATCATTAATTCATAATTTTTTTGTTATAGGAAAAGATTTTTGAAAATTTTAGGTTCAATAATTAATTAATTTTTCATGCTTAAATATTTAGAAAATTTACAAATTGTTGTAAAAGCTTATTTTTTAATAGTTCTTACAATATTTTCTAGTACAAAAAAAATATAAGAAAAATTAAAGAATTTTTTTAAAAATAATTTATCCATTTTACCCATTATTATTTTGAAATAAATTAGCAAAAAGTATGAAATTTTTTAAATAATGCATTTTCAAAATCACTAAAGATATAGCACCAATTAAAAATAGGTACCTTATTGGGAGTCAATTATGGAGAAAAATTTTGAAGTTGAAAATAATATTAGGAATGTATTTACATTTTTCACATAAAGTTCTATTAAAATAACACCTAATTAATAAATAACTTATTGAGGATGACCTCTTAATGAAGATTTAGTAATATTAGGAGGCAATAAATTAGTTCAAAATCATTATAGGTACACTAAATTTTACTCCTAAAAAGTTGAAACTTAATTGAAAGACCTCCTAATTATTAAATTAGAAAGTTAATTGCTAGGTGGTAACAACCACTTGGGACTTTCTGATAGAGCTTTCTACTACACTAAGGCCTATCAAGGGCATGTAGGGGGTTGATGGGCGCAATGCATTAGAGGCCAGTCGGCGGGGTTTAATCTGTTTGCGTACACTCTTCGAGTGAGCTGGATCCTAAGATTTCCATGCATTAGATGAGTCTACTGGCTTGAGTTCAGTTTCCTAGGTAATAGGGAATAGGATGAATGTACGCTCTGCCTTCGAAAGTGAGAAGACGAAAACCATTGAAGCCAACGATAAGGAATTTTATCCCACACCAGGTTAGGGTGCTGAAGCTACCACAGCGAAAGGACAGGGAATACGTTTACCAGCAGCGGTGGGACCGGTAAGCGTTTTTTTCCATCTTCTGTCATCTAGTTGGATCTCACGAGCTCTCTCCCAAGGTATAAACTCTGGTGATTTTGGGAGAAGTCTAGACTATAGCGAGACTTGTTTTTTCGGAGTTTTCTAATTCATGACTGCCACGTCACAGAATTGCCACGTCAACTCACTCAGATACGTCTACGTCACGACTAAGATTGATGGTTTGATTTTAGTATTAAACAGTGATATGTTAAAATTTATTTGATTTTAATCATTAAACACACAAAGACCTCCTAAAATAAAAAATCTATATTGATAGTATATAAATTATGAAAAGAAGCAACTTTAAATATGAAATTATAAAGATAATGAACTATTTAAAGAAAACTAAACAGAGCACATGGAAAATTGAAGATTCCATAAAATTTCATAAATAATAGTTGAAAACATTAATTTTCAGAGTATCCATAGTAGTGAAAAATTGAAATCACATAGAACTAGTATTACAAAAAAAATAAAATAAAATTAGGAAACAAAAATTACAATCAATCCTAATAAAATCTCAATAACCAACATTAACCAAATCAATTAAAGCACATATAAAACTCATGTAGGGTTTTGGGGTTTTGATTGCTTAAGTTTAATAAATTTAATGTTGTGTAAATAATTCAGAAATCTTATTTTTAATAAAAAAATATTTTGAAAAAGATCTGAATAAATACGATGAAGATAGTAATATGCTATATTATCATCTAATAAATTAAAAAAAATTGATTTCTATCATAGTCTAAGGACACAAAGCTTATGCGTTATAATAAAAATGAGAAAGTGCTATTATTATTGCTATAAGTATTTTGCTATGTACATTTGAGGTGGTTATACTACCCTTGTTGCTTCCTGAATGATATGAAAGCATATTAATTTATTATGATATTGACTCAGATATAATTAATAACTTAAATGTTCTATAAAGGTATAACTAATTAAAAAATTATAGAAAAAGGTATAATGTAATTTGGGATTAAAAGAAGTTTATAATACTTAATTATATAAAGATTATTCTATTTTTTTAATTAATTTATATAAATATACATTAAATGAAATATAATATCTTAATATCAATGTTTTATTGCCGAAAAGAAATGATTTACATGTAAATATAAAAAGAGAATTTATTTGATAGCACTGTTAGATGTTTGTTTGCTTTCATTTATATTAAATTTTATATTTATTAGATTAATTAAGATACAAATTTTTCTTTAGTAATCCCTCTTTTAAATGCCAGATAAACTTCTTACTTCCTAAAGAAACCAAGGAAAGTCTTTAAAGAATTTTACACAATGAAAAATGTAAATATTAAGTATAAAAAAGTGGTGGAGACCAACTTCTTCAAAAAATTTAAGGCACCTTAAATTTTCTTATTTATATTTTACCTAATTTTTTCAACATCTTTCATTACTTGGCGATAGAGTAAACAAGGTATATAGTATAATACAGTATAGTTGTTATTAATATTGTATGTAAATTTTTTGAAAATCAAGAATTGTAATTATCTAAAATTAAAACAGAAAATAAGTTGATTATTAAAAATTAAAATGGAGCGGAGTGGTTTCAACAAAGACTCGCAATTTGAATCTATGTAATGCTATTATTATCTTTATTTTTTACCTTATCTCCTATATTTTATTTACTTTTTCTCTTAGAAAATAAATCAAGCCTAATGTTGAATAACTGAAGAGAATAATAACTAATAGAAATAAGAACTGATAGCAAAGTTCAATGAATTATAAAGCTTAGACAGCAGAGATGCATTGAATAATTAAAACATACTAATAAAAAGACAGTACAAATATGCAATATATATCAGTGTATAAACTTGCTCCGCTTAAATAGAATTATTTTAGAAATTCTAAATAAATATAATATCGCATAATAATTAAATAAGGGCAGTTAGTATATTATGAGAAGTAAATGTATAAATACTCTCATTTTTTACAAATTTTGTGTCATTACTTTAATTTGTATATAAACTTTATATTACATTACTGTTTTTTTTTTTTAATTTATACAATTTCCTAATCTTTTGTATTTTAGCAATATTATAAAAGATTGGAAATACACATAAGTTGCATCAATTAAATAATTTCAATGTTACTTAAAATAATAAATAATATTTTTTAAATAAATTAAAATTTTTACCCAATATATTTAATTCTATAAATAAATATCAGAATCTTTTATTAAAAAGGATATTTGTTAAAATTGAAAATTTAAGTTAAACAATTAAAATCTAAATTATAATTATCTAATATTATAATTGAATAAAGATCAATATTGATTTTCTAGGAAAAGTTTAAATTTTTATATTTATTTAAATATAATTAAGATATCATATTTTTATCATTTAAAAAATGAAAAAGCAGACAAGATCTTTAGCTACATTATGTAAGACTTTTAATAATCAAAAGTACAAAGAAAATCATTAAAATATGGTATTATCCATATGCGCCAATCTATTTTTAAGTTACGATAACCTTTTCTTATCTTTTTCTTTAATTTCATTAAATTGATCATTAATACTCAAACTCGTTAATTGAAAATTATCTTATTCTTGTTTTATCATATCTTATTTAATTCTGCCCAGTGCTTAAGATTATATATTTAAAATAGTTAAAAATTAAAATAATTAATTCGCTGACTTTAGGTTTTACTAGGAATTATGGAAGTTTTTTAGAAATTTAGACCGATCGACTAGGAGTTTCTTAATCTAAATCATGTGCAAATTGAAAATTCTGATCAGAAACGTATCTCTAAAATGGATCTAGAAATATTTCACTGTTTACTACTCCTCCTCTATTATTTTTAGCATCATTCACCAAAACTAATTATGGAAAATTATAACTTTGTTTCTTATTATTAATCTAATTCACACTGGCTGAATCTTATAAATATTAAACTTCATTGAGAGTGTATCTCGCTGTAGCATTTTTTAACTTTTTACCTTTATTTGACTTTTTTTAATGATTTTAATAAGCTTTTGGAGTTTCTGGTAATAAATTTGAGCCAAAGCCAGAACCATTCTTAATCCCCTTTCCTTTTTAAAAAAGAGATCTTTTAGTAGCTTTGGGTGTCTTTGAACTCTTTTTATATGGCTTTTCTTCGTTATCTAGATTGCTAATGCTAATCAAATTAAATTTTGCTGCTTAGGCTCTCAATAAAATAAATCAATTAATATCTAATTTTTTAAAGCTCTATTTGAGTCTGGTTTAATGATATTATTATCAAATAGAATCTAATCTTATTCCAGATGATTCTCGTTTCTCAATTTTATTTTAGATTTTACTTTTTTCGAGGTTTAAGCTTTAGTCTCTTCTTCATAATCCAATTCATCCTCAAAGTCCATTTCAGTAATTCTTTTCTAAAAATCAAGCCTTATTTTCTCATTCTCTCTTTCTTTACTAAAGCTTTTACTGTTATTTATGCTCAAACTATTTTTGAAATTATTATTTATGGGAGACTAGCATGTAGAATTTGCATTTTGAAGGAGATACTTTTATTACATATGAATTTTCCGGGGGAAGGGATTATCCTGCCACAAATTGTGCACCTAAGGGATAAATTTGATGTGCATTTTCCTGCTCCATATATAAAAAAATGTTATTTTTTTTAAATTGTAAGAATCTCTATCACCATTTAATAAATCAAACTACAAATTTTAACATCTATTAACACTAATAATTGATAAAGATTAGAATAATTTCATGAAAATTACATTCATTGATAACTAAAACATTTAAGTTTTTTAATAGTTTCTAATGAGTAATTAGACATGATATAATTGTAAACTTTGAAAGTTATATTTTTAAAAAGTTGTTTAATAAAAGGGGAGGAAAATTGAAATGGTGACTATTATGTTTTTTCTCTAATTTTTGGCAAATAAAAGGAGTTTTTTGTGAAGGGCAGGAATTTTCTCCCCCTATTTTCTATTTTTACATTCTATTTAGCTTCATAGATTTACATTTTTACCTTAAGACTTAGTTTATCATAAAAATCATTTGATAAAATAGTATAATCATATTCAATAGCATGAAAAAAATTGTTAGCATTATTATTGACCAGCCAATCAAATATCTTAGAGAAATATTTATTAATAAGCAATTTAGTTCCCAGAATTTTTACCTATTTATTTTTATAAAGCTTATTGGAAATTAATACTGGGGATTAAGCCACCTAGAAAGTTATTAGATTTTTAATTCATTCTTTTTACTTTCGATACCGTCAGTCAACCCTCCCCTAGTTTTTTACCTCACTTAAATATATAGTTTTTAATATAATATCTCAGCTCAATATCGTCAATGTTATCGCCAATCAAAATTAGAATCAGTACTAATACACATAGAAAAGTAATTTCATTAAACGTTTCCAGTTTATTACCAAGAGATGTGTCTAGGTACACATATAACACGCCGAAGCATAGTATTTATAGTGTAAATAGTATATTTACAAACATTTTCATTATGTGGTTATCTCCGAAAAATATACAGGAAATTGCATAGACTAGCCTACGTAGGAAATATAAACTAACGTTGAATACATTAAAATAATATGTCATTATAAATATTGAAAACCAAATAACTAAATTATCAATATATTTATTTTAATACAAGATAAGGGTTCTAAATTTTTATTCCCAAGTATAATTATATTTATTTTAATTTAATTATTATTTATATGTAAATGAAAATAGATTCAAAAATTTTTCAGCTTTTCCCTTTTAATAAAAAACAAATTCAATACAAAATGAAAATAAATTACAAATAAGCTATAAAATTATATGGAAACAAAATAATCACAAAAATACTTTAATAGACTTTGCCTTTAATATTATGTATAATAAAAAATCAAAATTATTTAAATAACTGAAAGTAAAGCAACCTAATTTATGGTTAAATTTAAAATCTAACAATAAATAAATTCAATATTATTATTTTTACTTAATATTTTTATTACTATTTTTGATTAATTCATGCTTATTTAATTTTAATTTTATAAGTAGAAAGATCCATATCTTTATTAAAATAACTAATCTCCAAATTTTTGATAGTTTTTAAGTAGAAAAACAAAAACCAAAATTGGAACACTATATAGCAAAATAATTAAAGCCATTGATAAGAAACTATTATAAATTCCCGTTAAAATTAGTTATTAATGAATTAAAAATTTTAACTAATTTATATGAAACTTAATCCTTCATTTTACTCAAATCCATTATTCATCTAAATCGTTAAGTCATTAATAATATTTTAATATAAATATATATACAGCATAGAAAGAAATACAAGCATATATGGACACACTCAAAAAGCTCTAGAAGAAATATCTTATGAAAGTATTGATTTATGAATTTATTTAATTATTTAATTCTATTAAAGCATTTTGTTTTAGAAGTTTTTTAAATTTAGTAAAAACTATAAATAATGTATAATACTGAAGAACAGTTTCTATTTAATTTTATTGATTATCATTTAAATCCTATATAAGTAAATATTAAAAACAATATAAATATCTTTGTTCAAATTTACATTCTAACTCTTTTTGCTAATTTCTATATTAAAATCAGCAAGCATCCAAGTAAAGCCAAGATAACAATTATTATTAGCAAAGCACTTTAATTTAATTCTTATAATTTTGGATGATTGATTTTATGTTATGAAAAACATTATGCGAAATTATTTTAAAAATTACACTTAATTAAACTAGGATGTTAGATTCCCCATAGCGTTTAATGAGTTAAATATATCAAAAGTTTTGGAAAAAAAATCATAAATTTAAAAGATATCAGAATTAGAATATGTGTCACTAATACCATCCTTATCACTATTTGGGTGAAATTATATCAAATCAAAGAAGTAGTTCTTAATTGTCTCTTATAATTAATGAGATATAGGTTATAGGTATAAAAAGTAAATTCATGAAATAAGTGTGAAATAAATCAATGTTAAATAATAATGTGATTCTCTTTGTCTATAATTTCAAGGGAAGAAATGCCAATGAGTGAATTAAAACACAAAATCACGTTTGCAGGTAGATTAAATCCCATAAGTGGAATATTTACTATCAACTGAAGTATTTCTTAAATAATTTGCCTAAGTTAATATTTACTTACTCAAATAAATTATTTAAGTACACTCATCATCCTCCAAAAGTATTTCATAGAGAACTTTGAAGCCAATTGCAAAAATAAATTAATAATCAAAGTTGCGATAAAGGTATTGGAAGTTGTAGAAGTTGCTCCTTCTAAGGCTAGCATTGCATTATAATATAGATTATATAATTTGATTAATATTTATTAATTCTTTTTAATTGCGGCTATAGTAATAAATTGATGAAAAGATATAAAAAATGATACTTGAATCTGAGTATTACTGAGGCAATTTTCTCTCAATAACATATTTTTTCTCAATTGTAGCAGTCAAATCCAGGTTCACATAGTAATAATGCTTTTTGAAATGTATCTCAAGTACGTCTTATTATTTAATTAAAATAATTAAATCACAAATTTATAATGATTAAAATATATTTATATATACTCCTATACAAAACTAATAAAAAACAAAAATATATATATAATTACCGATTTTTGCGAAACTTTATCAGGATCTGAGAACTAAATCTTTAATTTCATTTCTCTGGAATTATTATTATATGATACAACTTGATAACTTGTAATATTTTGGCTTTTTTCATCTGTATTTCTTATAATTTTAGCTTATTAAATTTATTTTGATTTTTAATCTATAATATACTATAAATATATTTATTCAAATTTGTATTATCAGTAATTCCATCTCATACTTTCAGTTATAGTGTACGATTCAAGCTAAAGACATCATAATAAAAAATAAAATAAATACATTTATCAAATATAATATCATAATTATTGTCGTCCGGCATTATTAAGCTATCATTAAATCTAATTTTAACCATGCCTCTATTATCAATAGATACAATTCTTGCTGTTATAGATTTACTATAATTTTTGGGTAAATAATGTGTTTAAGTTGAGTTTGTGATATTTATAGATTGTCCAATATAAAAATTTGGGGGGAGAGTGTCTTGCACTTTTTTTTATTTATGTAAAATTTAATAAATACATAATTTAAAAATTGAATATTTTTATGACCTATTATATATTAAGAGGATATTGAGGCATGATGAAAAGTAGTGGCTGTAGTTTAGATATCACTAATAGAATAAATTAAACTTGAAATCATCTCAATTTTTAAGAAATAATTATAATGGAACGGTTCCAGCTTAACATGGCTAAGAGTTCTTAGATGATTGGTACTATGAAAAAACGAGATTGTCTTTAGAATATATGTTAATAAAGATATTGACTAATTGATATATAAATAAAGTAAAATGATAACAATGATAATTGTCCAAAAGTTGGTTGATAATTGTTAAAAAATTAATAAATTAAAATATAAAAAAAATTAGTGCAGGAAACTTCCTAAAATTTTTTTTATCATAAAAAAGTGCAGAAACTTCCCCCAAATTTTATATCTACATATTAAGTTGAAATATTTTTCATAAAAGGAATGTTTTTATTTGATATTAATTGATGTTATGTCCATTATTTGCTGGATTCTAATCTCTAGACTTAACTAATAGCTTGAACTTTTTTGTTTTAGTTTTATTAGTTTTTATATTAGTAATTATTGCTTTTAATTCATAGTCGTCTGCAGACCCAATCATAGGATAGTAAATTATTTAATTGTCAACTATTTAAGTGAAAATTTGGGCTTTCCCTAGAGATATATCTATTGTATAATAATCGTAAAACTCCAATGTATAATTTTTAATTCCAAGTTAAATTTTTGGAATAAAAATTATATAAATTATGGATTTATAATAACTATTTAACAAAAAGAAAAAAATGATTTAATGTCAGGTCACTAGACAGGAAAATTTTAATAGAACTCAGTAATTATTCATAAGTAACTGTATCTTTAAGATCTAAATATTGAGCATATGATGGTGTAGTATCTACTGCATTTTTTAATAATTTAATTGTGAATTCAAATTATAAAGTCCAATATAAATGAATTAATATAGCAAAACAATTGTTTCTACTATTTAATAATAAGCATAGGGTGAAACAGTTTATTGAACTTCAAACTTATAAGTGTAGCTGTTAACTGCTCCTGAAACCTAATCAACCCCACTTATAGTAAAATAATAATAGCCAACATCACTGCTTAGAGTGGGTTGAAATTTGAATTTTCTCATTGTATCATCGAAAGTTATAAATATGGGGAGGGGAGTAGAACCTAAAATTGTAGTGTTTGTGGAGGATGAAGATAGTTAAATGTCAATTTGAGTAATCAATATAATAATTAATAATTTTTTTTTCCTAATTTCTTTTGAATAATATGTTTAAACTATTTTTTAATAAGTAATTTAATATAGCTTAAGAAAATTATATTGAAAAAGATACATATATTATAAAAAGTAGTGAATGGTAAATGTTATTACATTTGTGCAAATGAGGTATTATCGAACCCATTCATCAAATTAGTACTCATAATTAGTGAATAAATTTATCGTTATATTTGAGGTTTAAGCCAAAGGTGTGATCTATAATGAATAATTAATATTTTTAGTGAACAAGAAAAAATGTGTTATAGTTTAATTAAAGTATATATATATATATATTTATTTTATAGCTAATTAAACATAGGGAAGGTACGATAATTTTAAATGATTATGTCGCAAGGATATTTGATGTAGCTCCTAATCCATTATAAAAGATTTAATAATCTTAAATTCATTTATTTATTAATTATAAGATAGTCAGTAACTGTTGGAACAGATATTTTAACAGAAACTTGATAATTTCCATCATCTGTCAACCCTTAAGTTAATAATTTGAATTAGGTTGGGGATGATATATCTAATCATAACTTGTTTTTTTATAATAAACTTTGATATCAATGATTTAAGTATCATTAAATGTATTTTATATATCTACTTTCTATAGAACAGTTACAACTGTTGAATTTTCAATTTTAGTGGTAGCTATGGTTACTGTATAAGGGCAATCTGTATGATAAGTTTAGGGCCAATTTATACTTGCGACTCCCACTCCATCTCCATCCCTCAAATCATAAGTAAAATCAGGAATTACAGCTGCATTTATGAATATATATTATCTCTTTATTTAAGGCAAAATTTACTCTTAACAATAATTTTATTATTAAGCTGATGAGACAGTTACAAGCTCACACTTATACTACTTGAGCGTAACATAGTAAGTATAAGTGACACTTTACCTTGTTTTTGAAATATACGCCTATATGGTAAAAGCCATTATTTGATTGTTGAGAGTTCTGTCCGTTGAAGTTAAGAAAAATTTGAAGTTTGTGTTGTCTAGTGTTTCTATTGACTATCCTATAGTCGCAGCATTTGAGTTAAACTTAAAGAAATTATAATATCATAAAGTTCATTATAAGTATTTACTGTAAGAAATTTACGGTAAGCTAATCAGTGATTGTATTTAAGTAAATCTATATTAATATAACATATAAATAAAGTTCTTCAAAGTTTAACAGTATCTAGTGTAATAGTATGGGTGACGGTAACACTTGGGCAATTAATTGTGAACTTAGTTGGTGAGAAGCTTTAACTTCCACCGCCTATTAAATATTCTGAATTTATATCAGCCACTGTGCTAAATGTATAAATACTTAAAGTTCTGCAGTTAGCTATTGATACATTTACCAAAAATTATCTAATAATTATTAACCGAAATGATAAGTAATAAATTATTACTTACAATAAATGTTTTAATTCATAATTTTAATATGAAAGTCACAATCTATTTTAATTCTTTTTATTTTATTTGATTCTCAGTGTCCAAATTTGAGGTTAAGGGACTTGTGAGTGTAATTAATGAAAAAGTTAATGTTTATGTCACTAAACTTCCACCAGAGTATGCATTGAAAACTTATTTTTATTTCAACATATAACATTTGTGTTTTTTATAACTATTAACATCTTAATTGTTAAATTTAATTAAACTGAGAGGGAAACAATGATTGACTAAAATGATACTGTAGATTCAACGCTTCCTAAACATCTATAGTTATAATACCAAGAATTTACGAATCCCAATTACCAACATATTTTAAATTTATAAGAGTTGTTATACATAAAAACACTACTAAGTTTATAATTTCTAAAATTACTTTGAGTACGATTAATTTGGAATGCCAACAGGGCCTCCACCAAAGTTGTTAGTTTAACCAACTAAAATTATTCCATAGTTTGAGTTATATATCGTTTCATAAATTGAAAAGGTGCTTGCTGAGTTATCTTTATAAGAAAAGATATTATTTTCTAATGATAAATCAAGGAAAACTAGAAAATATAATGCTAAGAGCATTTTAATGTAAAATAGAGTACATAGTGATTGTTTTCATAGATATTGAAGATAAAGCATGATTGATTAACATGTAGTATTATTGATTATTAGAATCATTTTCGTATATTGTTTCATATTTACATTAAAATTATATCTATATCAGGAAAATTATAGAGCTTTTTAGATTCTAGATAAATAAACACTAATTAATTACAATATATATTCATATGAGGTAGCACTTAATGCTCTAATGTATAAACACACATTATAACCACTTGGTATATCGATTTTTTTTGTTTGAATTATTGCGTTAGTTGTAGAATCAATACTCATGAATATGTTTCTGTAATAGGTATATGTTAGAAAAAAGTTTGTTACAACTCTTATTTTATTTTTATCATAAAGTTTAATTTGCATTTTTTAAATATAATTACCTGTTTCAATATTATATACATATCCTATTATTGGCTGTTCTTCTTTATATGTTGATGTAAAATTAAATCTATATTTATGGAATTGTTAAATTTTTATTATAAACAACTGTTGAAGCCCCTACCACAACATCAGTCGTTCCAAAAGTATCCACTCTGATCATGTTAATTTAAGATTCAACCTGGAAACTCTCAGCAGTCATTTTCTACCTCAAAGATACAGCTCCTGTCGAGCTACTCAATCTGAAAACTACCCCATCTTTGGTAAAATGTTTAATAAATAATCATTTGTTTTCTTAAAATATGAATTATAATATATATAGTATGGTACTTGAAGTTAAAGAATTAAGATAAAATTACCCTTTTTACTAGAAAGAATAAATTAAAAACTAATTAATAAAGTAAAATAACTAATTTTGAGTTTTTATTTTCAAAATCTTATTTTTTATTTTAATCTATATTTTAATTAATTGTTGGTTTCTGTATTTGTTTGTAAGATAAAAATAATAGATTCCATTTGTGCAATTATTGTTAATATTTACTTTGTGTAATTTTTTATAAATGCCCTCCAAAGTAAACATAGTTTTTACTAGTCGAACTTTATGCAACACTAAAAGCAGCCCCAGCCACATTCAGGGAATACTACCATATTACTGAACTTCCTGAAAACGCTAACCCCAGAAATCTAACTTCTCCACATTATATTTTAATTAAAAATTCCCCCCCCCCACATTAAACTATGATTTATTTACTTTTTTTTGTCTCCTATAAATAAACAATTTATTTAAAATCTATTAGAAGCATCCTACAGTCCAATAAACAGTACATCCCCAGTCCCCACTATCATCCTACTCGTGGCACTTGGCTTTGCAATCTTAGTAGCAGTGGTCTCTTGATGAGTAGAGATCAAACTGCCATCTGACGCACTTAGAATAAATATAGTAAGTGGTGTGTTTCCACTCATAAGAAACAATTTGTCTTGAGCTATGTTAAAACGTGCTTATTAAATGTAGTGGGAGGGTAGATTTAGAGACTTCGCCCATTTATAGTCACCTCCAGGACCAATGACTGAGATCACTGGTGTTAAGTGATATAAATTTAGATATATAAAAAATGTCTAAATTACTATGAAGTGTTAAGACAGATGATCCTGATATTAGCACTCCAGAGTCATAGCTTAAACCTCCAAGGGCAATGTTGAAATTTGAGTCAATATCTAGGGTTCTGAATGATGTGTCTGCTAATGTTCCTCCCATTACGATTGGAAATATATAATTAAAAGTCTTTATAAAATTTATTATTAATTGGAAATACAGTTTGCGGACAATATTGTTAAATATAGGAAGTAGGATCTGGAAGTCCTTAAATTAATAAAAAATTGGAAAAAAATGTTGATTTTAAATATAAACTTATATTTTAAATTCCAAAATCATTAGTAAAGATTTAAGAGTTATAAGGCTATATGTTACAAATAATAAGACAAATAAAAAATGGTAAATTAATAAATTTCTAAAAATTAGATTTTTATTTAGTTATTACATTTTTAAATTTTTATTATTTTTTTAATTATTTTTTCTATCATTATAATTAAAATGTGTTCACTACTTCATTTATCTCCCTTCCCTTGTTTGTTAATTAGCATTATGGAGGAACAGCAACATGATATTATAAATAAATAATAAAATGGAGCGATCAATTATAATCATAGCAAATCTATTACAGATAAATTTATAAAAATAAAATTATCTGATGAATTTTAAAGACAATTATAATAGTATTTAAGTCAACTTTTACTTTATGAGTATGTAGAAATATGATTAAATTTAATCTCATTTTGAGATATATTTACTTGATTTTAATGTCAAAATATAGTCAAGTTAATTCACTTTGATAAAGAGATAAATCAATTTTTTTTAATTTTTGGTTAATTTTTTTAAAAAAAATTGAGTTTATATTACTTTTATCAATCTTTTTTTTTATCATTTACCTTGAATATAAAGTTTTTTTTAATGATAATAAGGACAAAATAGATGCAACGTTTTCCCATTTTTTAATTTACATAAGCCTTCATTATTGTCAAAAGTTTTTAAGGCATTCTTTTATTATTTATAACAATTTTTTAGATTAATATAATGAAAAAGGTTTCTTTTTTATTTCGCTGTATAATAAATATTAAAATATTTATTATTTTCAAAAAACGAAAAATAACTTTAAAATTCGAAGCTAATTTATATAACTTTTGATTTTTAAATGAATCAACTATATATTTAGTCAAAAAACAAAGTTATAAAATAACTTGAAATAAATATTCTTATTTTTCTGATTAATATATAGGGGCGTCACTATTTTTAATAATTTAGACTAGTTTCTTTTTTAAATTACTAATATTTTACTACTAAATTAATATAAAATCATACTATGTGGCTTTGTGTTATTACATGTAGACTTATTATGCATAAATTAATTAATATTGCAAAATTATAATGTTTTAATAATGCAAAATATGGGGGGGGAAAGTTTCCTGCACTCGAGGAAGTTTCCTGCACTTTTTTTTATTTTATTTAAAACTTAATATAAATCATAAAATTAAAAATTTTTATGACTCACTTATATTAATAGGATTTTTATACATAATAGAAGTAGTTCAAAAAATATAGTCTAACATTTTATATGTTTTGAAAGAACATATAAATTGAATTGAAATTTCAATAACGATTGGATACAATACTTGGAATTACTTTAAAAATAATAGGACAATATAATGGCTAAGATACAAAAACCAAAAAATATCAGATGAAATATGTCAAAAATTGGAATTTAAAAAAATTTATTAATAAATTAAGTATAATTAATTCAATAAAATTTGTTCGGTAGTTGCATTATAGTTGTAATAAAAATATTTTTATAAAGAAAAAAATATTTTTAAAAAAAGTGCAGGAAACTTTCCTAAATTTTTTTTTCATCATAAACCGGTGCAGGAAACTTTCCCCCCCCCAAAATATTTTCCACATACTTAATGAATTAAACTGCTAGAATATCTGAATTTAGAAAATTTCTATTTTAATTAAATTAATGATAAGCCAAGGCTGTTCTATCAATTATCATTTTTTTCTAAATAAATTTAATTTCCAATTGATCCCATATATATATATATATAAGTGATTAATTTGGTGATTTCAAATTAATCTTTATGATTGATAATAAAAATCTATAACAATTATAACAACTACTGTTTGATTTTTAATATAGTACAAGTTATTTTCGAAATCACACAAAGATTTGCAAATTAAAAATATTTAATAATTTTAAAAATAATTATTGAATATATTTGCAAATTTAAATTAACTTTACAATAAATATGCCTTTTTTTAATATTTTATCGATATTTAGAATAATATTAAACTTTTTTTTAATATTTCATTGAAGGATCCCATTTTAACAATATTGAAATTATTTTATTAGCTTATTAATTTTAATCTATTTAAAATTCTTTTCATTATATTTTATGAAACAAAAAATATATCATATATTTTTTAAAAACATTTTTAATACTAAATATTTATCATAAATATTAAAAATAATTATAAAAACTTTGAATTAATAAATAAAATTGTAAAATAATAAATGAAGCTAAAAATGATACTTAAACCAGAGAGTAGAATTAGATATTAAGTAATAGTCGCTCTAATGCTATTCTTGCATTTAATATACACACAGAATAGCAAAGATTCTTCTGACAACCCATTTTAATAATAAAAATCCGAATATTAATAAACAAACTAATACATTTCATAAAATTTGTAGCAATAAAATTATGAGTAATTTGAGAGTTCTTCAAAATATGACTTCGATAAGAGTGTTTAACAAGAGAGCAATAATGGTAAATTTAATGAGGAATTTTACTATTATGCAAATTCATAATAGACCTAATCTGATTAATATCAAGAGAACTGATAAAAAGAATAATTTGATAGTGAGGATAGACTAGAATAGTAAAGCGAAAGGAAAAGTACTAGCAATTTTGAATGTGAAACTAATTAGCATTGCATCGAGACGACATTCTGCTGTTCTGGTAATACATGCTCACATCCAAGCATTTGTCTGCATGGTCAAAAAATCTACAATGATTTATTTATGATTATGTTTTCGATATTTGGGAGTAATACTCATTTATCATTAATCAAAATATAATCTTATTGAATTTGAGTATATATTTATTTTTACAATGACTTCTGTGACTATAACTTTGAATGTTTATCCAGATGCTGCCATGGAAGTAGATGTTCGCACTTTCTAGAGTGCTATGAGACATGCTCAGTGAACTCAGATTGCAAGATGACTGGATGCTGCACTGAGGGATTCTGCAGTTCAAGCGTGGTTTGTGATGGAAATAAAATAAGTGGAGATAGCTGCGATCTGCATGATGAATGCTTGAGTGAAATTTAATATTGAAAGTCAATTACATTTAAGGAATAGATTTTACCTTATTTGGTATATAAAGTCAAGATCAATAATGAAATTTGTTTATGTGATTAAGTGAGTATTGTCTTGAAGGGGAATGTCAAGTAAGCCCAGTTACCTTTCCTGATTGGGTTTGGGCCCTTATAACTTTGGTAATCATTGGTGGATTATATTAATCGTAATTTATGTAAAATACGTTATACAACTCTTCCATATTATACTTAATATAATTGAATTCTTTGCTTTGATATATGCCTTCTGTTTAATGAAAAGAAATTTCAGGAGATAAAAAGAAGATATATATTCCGCACTTGCGCACATTGCTGAAATGCATGATAATCATGGAAATAGTCATAATAAGCCATTGTTGGGAATCAACGAGACTCATCATGATCTCAGCCATTAATTAAGAAATTATATATTTGACTTTTAAAAATAAAAGCCATAGTCTAATCTTGCAAAATACTTCTAGGAAATTTTTGTATAATAACCCAAGAAAAATACCTCACATACCTAAAATAAAAACATCAATAAATTTGGCAATATATTGTTTGAACTATTTATGAGTGAGTTATATGTTTCATAATATTTTATACCACTTGACATGAAATTTCATGCGACACCAATTTAAGAAGCACTTTCTGAATATCAATTTAACACCTATGAAGATAAATATGCGGGCGGGGGCTATAGATAAAACTCCTTCGGTAGTTAATCTTAAATCAATCTTGGCTTTGGATTAGACAAGTCAAATATTATAAGACATTATATATTTAAAAATTTGATGAATTGATTTGTTAAGTTAGATCCTAAAATAAAATATTGCATGAATGCATGAATTTATCACATAATTATTATATATATCAATAATTCCATATAGCGTAAAAATACTGATGAGGATGATAATAAATCGACAAATAGCATAACTAAAAAATGGTTAGATTCCATGCGGAAATCTGCACTTAGTAGTAAAAGTAACAATTTAAATATATAAGCAAGATAAAACTAAATTCAAATGGGACTCCCGATTATTTATTCTTCCCTTTTTTAAAATGTTGGAAAAAGAAGATATTTTAAGATATTTTTTCTTTAAATAATGAAATAAATTGACTACCGGTACATTACAATCAATTGAACTCACCATTGCTAAAAAATAAACTAACCAATAAACCATTTTTAATTGAAAAATATCAAAGTGATCAGTCTCTAAATTATTAATACTACGAACCACCTTGTTTTGGAGGAAATGTAAACATTTAAAATAATCAACAGTAAACTTCAACTAATAATGTGAAATTATAGGAGTAAGAGAGAATATTGTAAAATAATTAAGAAAAGAAGCATGTCAAACAAAATAAAAACATGAATTTCTCGATTATTGATGTATAAAAGTCGAATGCTCAAAATTAAGATGCAAAAATTTAAATTCTTATATATACTTCCTATTAAATTAATTGAGTTATTGATATATGTAAAGATAGTTCAAGCAGTAGTGATAGTAACAATGAAAATCCTTCTAAATCACCCAAAAACTCTCTTAAAACAACCAGATTACCTAAAAAGCGTGGCTACGCTGAAGATGATTTCTTCAACCTCCCACATTTAATGCCTCAAGACAGAGACTTTAAGTTGTACAAGCAACAAAATAATAATTAAAATTAGCTAAAGCACTAGCATTTTAAAGATTCCAGTGATCTTTTGATGGTTGACAAAGCAAATTTATAAACACAGAAAACGGTACTAATTAAGCCAAATAAAAACAATCAGCTGATATTCCTGGATGATTAGATTGATAAATAGGGGGGTGAGCTGTCAGATGAAGATGGGTATCATGAAAGCAGTGAAGATGAAAATATTGATCAATTTGATGCTAAAGATTTATGAGTTGTCAGGGAGAAACTAAATACTCTTTATACCTAATCTAAGAAGGGAAATTAGTTTTATATTGATGTTTTTAAATAAATAGTTTGCAGTTAGTTAAAGAAAAGCAATTAAAATGATTATAGGCTTATTCATGGGAATTAATACTTATTCATCTCCCCTAGCATAATCAAATCCATCTTATTTTACCTCTTATATATTAATCTAAATCTAATTATAATTTTTACTTTAATTTCCTAAACCTATTTTTATTTAAGCAATAAAACAATTTTCGGAAAAGGATATCATTACAAACACTTTTATATAAATAAATTATTATTTTAATTTCTTAAGAATTCCTTAAATTTATAGTTTAACCAATTTATATAAACAATTAAAGATTAATGAATGAAAATAATTCACATTATAGCAATTGTTTAAATATAGATTTGTTAGATAGATAGAAAGATTTATCTTCTAATTCAAGCATAACTTAGAACTAAGAGAATAATATTTAGAGAAAACTACTTATAAATCATATACATAAAAGCCATGTTAATATTTATTACACAAATTATGTTATATAATGGAACTTTAATTAATAAACATTCTTATACTATTTAATTAATAAATTGAAAATCTATATTTAATTTTAAATGGTCTTTATTATGAAATATATTTATATTGAACTACATATGCAAGACAAGTATGTTCGTGTATTTATATATATTTATTTGTAATAACTGCAAGCTGATCAGTTGAGCCACTTGATTTTTCTGCCGTTTTCCCACTCACCAACTCTTTCTACTCCGTCTTTGCTGATGAACTTTCCTCTGCCGTGTTGCTTTCCGTCTTTCCACTGTCCATCGTAGATTCTACCATCTTTCCAAGTGAATTTGCCTTGACCCTCACGTTTATCGTTTACGAAATAACCTTCATACTTCTTGCCATCTTTCCACGTCAATACACCATATCCATGCATATTTCAAATACAATCTTAATGAATTTACAATTGAATAGTATAATGGTAATCAGATTTTAAATTCAGGTAAATTTCATAAATTCTTATGAAATTAAATGCATCTTGTTCTTTTCCCATTAGCCTTCATAAGTTTTTCCATCAGGCCAAACGTATCTACCCTTGCCACTAATTTCATTTTGAACGAAGTCTCCTGAGTACACTGAACCATCAGCAAAAGTCAAAGTTCCACGATTATGTTTTTTGCCCTCGAAATATTGACCTTCGTACTTTGCTCCATCTGGCCATGTCTCAACTCCTTTTCCATGTTGTTTATCGTCTTATGATATTCATAAAAGAGTTTTTATAAACCTTTTAATGGAACAACCTTTAATAAAGTAAATAAATGTCTTTCCACTCACCACTGTAAGTTGCTCCATTAGCATGAGTGTAATTTCCATGACCATGAGCCTTATCATTTTTCCACTGACCCTCATAGATATCTCCATCTGCATGAATTAGTTTTCCAAAACCGTTAGCTTAATCGTTTTTCCATTCTCCCTCATACTTTGACCCATCAGGCCACACCTACTAGCCGTAACCATCTTTCATGCCATTTTAGAATATATAGAGAAAGAGAATTTGTAATAATGAGTGTATTATATAATGATATATAACCATTCAACCACTATCCAGTGTAGATTGCTCCATTTGGCAGAGTTTAGGGACCAAGTGATTCTCTTTCTGTGTTTGGATTGTTTTGCCCATCACCAAAAGTCTACCCTACTCCCAACTTGCTTGAATCGTGATTATTTAGGGGATTTTAATATTTCTAGCTTGAGCCCTAATTGTCTCCATCATAATATTTATAGGCATAGCGATTACTCATGACTCTAAATGTAAAGTGAACTAAGAATAGGGAGGTATAGATCAAATTTTATAAATAAAAATATTGCTAGTCTTGGAGTTGATTGTTATTTTGGTTTAATTTTCTAGGTTGAGATTTTGCATTGTTGCCGCTTCCTTGGTTGCCATAGACGTCTTCATAACCGAATCTGTCGTTGTAGAGTTCATCCTTTTCTTACAAAGCATTTTTAACTTTGTCAGCTGTTAGCTTCTTTTGATCATACTTTATTTATAAACACCTAATATTTCACCAACAAAAAATAATTAAGTATTTTAATGATCCTCAAAAAATATAATGATACTAAGGTTTTCTGGGATAATAAGTGCCCCAAAAACTAATTTCCTAATTTTAAAATATATTTATTTAAAATATATTGATGTGTCTCACCGTCCTAGTTGCTAGTCATGCAAAAACCACTGCAATTTCCCATTGTTAATTTTTTATTATATTTTAATTATTAACAATCATTTCTTCAAGAACTAAATAAACTCATTCAAACTAGAATCATCACTAATTTATCGTTTTACTCACCCTCAATCTCTCTCTGCCTTAACGCATTCTTCTAATAAAAAAGATATTATATATGCATTAGTGGGATAGTGATTAAGGAGTGATTGAGAATAATCTAATTAATATCTTTTAATATAAATATATCGACGGTAAATATGCAGTCATCCTTAAATGTAGCAGCATATATAATATCAAATACAGAGTAGTAAATTGTGTTTATCATATAGGTTTAAGTTATTAAAATCAGCATTCGAGAGGAAAATATCTCAGGTGTATGACTTGATAGAAGTGGGCGACTTGAAGAAAGCCATGCGTTAAGTAAACACTCTACTCGATAAGAATTCACAGAAAATGCACCAAATTATTTTTTAATTATAGTAACATATAATTTGAAGTTAAAAAGTAAATATATTACAAAATTATAATAAAATAGAAAGACTATACTATAGAATAGTCAAGTGTTACGTGTTAGATAAATCAAACAGACGCTCTGAGGCATTCCATGACATTGAAGAAATAGTCAAGGAAATATTAGAGTCCAAGATTAATGATAGAAAATAATCTTATGTCAACAAATCAGTTTTTATTATAAAATTTATATATGAATTAATGATCAGTAGTTACTGGAGCAAGCTGATGTGATCATGCAGGAAATAGGGTGCTATGAGAAGCTACTGGTGCTCAGAGAGAAACTGCAGTAGCTTAATCCTAATGATAAACAAACTGCCATCAAACTATAATATATTAAAGCGTATGATCTTATAGAACTTAATATTTTATTAATAATATTCACATAGTACACATTCATGAATGAATACTAGAAGATGAGTGGAATGGCTAATAAAATAGCAATGAGTTTCCAAGAGAAAGAATTCGCTTTATATTCAATCTAAGCACTATATATGCTGTCTCATATAATTTCTTGCAAAAACAAATTAAGGTTGATTTATAAATATGACAGACAATTAAAATTTTGAAAATATAAATTCTCAAACTAAGGGTGCATCACCTATGAGCATAGACTTAGCTCTTGCATTTATTGAGAAACAACGTCAAACTCACTACAAAGACGATATACAGCCATCTGTTCCTTAGTATTTCGTCTAACTTATTCATTTTATTTATAAAAGATGAATTGTTAAGGACTAACATTTTTATAATTAATAACAAAATCATTTTCAATCTTGATAAAAAATAAAAAATGTATTAACTTTACTTCAAAATTCTTTTGGCAAAGAAGCAGTTTGACAAGGCTCTAGAGTATTTAAATCAACATGAATAATCTTTTGGCATGATTTTAGACAAGCGCAGACTGGTTTATTATTCCTTATTAAAGACATTTCTATTTTAGTGAGGTATTTATTCAACTGAAATTCTATGATTAAACTTAATATTTACAATAACTTAAGTACAAGTAAGGCGATATTATTGGAGTCATTCAAGAACTGATTTCTATAATCAAACATAACTATTAGCATGTTTGTTTATAATTCTGAATTATCTCAACTTTTTAATTCGTTAAAATGTTGATGAATTTTAGAGTATATATGATCATCACGAACTTCTTATCTCACTTGTTGTTGATTAACTTAAACTGAAAAATATCGTAATTGACAAATCATATATTGAGAATTTAGACAGTTAAGAAAACATACCATTAGAAGAAGAGAATACTTTCAAATTATTTGATTTGGAAAATCATGAATAATCTCTGAAAAATCTTTATGGATCTTTTAAGAAATATTAATCGTTACACATGGAAAACAAGACTACTAACTATCATTATAAAATTCAATAAGATAAGTTACTTTACTTCAAAGACCAGAATTAAACTTTTTCATTTTTAAATTAATTTAAAATATCATAATTGCAGAAAATCAGCAATCCTATCACAACTTTTATTGAAAAATAAGATAATGATTAGACTCTTTGAAAATGAAGTCTAAATTAATTCTTATATAGAAGAAGGTATTTAATCTTACAAAAATTAAATTCAAGATTACGCGATTAGATATATAGAATTAAACTCTATGGTCTTTGATTTGTATCCATTCATACCATTTTTGAACAAAAACTTACGTCACTAATTATCTGAAGAATTTTAAAATTAAGTAGAGCAGATTTAAGATCCAGTTAGAAGAGGGAGAGCTACTATCAACTTGCATAAATTAAGGAAAGTACTAGGTCTTTACAATGAAACTGAAGAGGAAAAGCTTAAGGAAATAGTTACTTAAATTCATGAAGAATATTTCAGATTGGTTTAGTTAGATGGCAAACCAGAGAAAGGAGAGAGAAAATTAGCTGATGATTTAGTGGTAGTCATAAACGAGTTGCTAGAACCCCTTGACAGTACTGAAAATGATAGCAATTATTTGTATAGAATAACCCTATTGGAGTTTGCTCTTGAAAAATCTCCCTATAACTTCGACATTGCACTAGCTTTACTTAAAATTTATGACAAGCAAGGTTTATCAACTTCCTTCAACTAAGTTGTGTAATCTTTGGGTTTGAAGGGAGTGCAACTGGAATCAATGGGATTCTTAGTTTTAAGACATGCAGTTGACTTCAGAGAAACCAATCTATTTAAATCATTTACTTTGAAGTACAATAAATACTCAAAGATGAACTCAAAGAACCTTAAAGAATGCAAAATGAAGGCTCTTACTGAATTGAACTTTGACTAAATTGAAAATTTCATAGAATATGAGGATTATTTGAACAACTCATACTTTGCTTAAGTAATGAAATCACTTTCACAAATGATTGAACTTGGTGAAAACATTAAAACCTAGCAAGAATACTACAAATCATTCTTTGAAAACATGAGTGGTTAACTTGACCAAGAATCTTCAATCTTGCTTAACTTTGAATCAGACCAGAGAAAGAAGAGGACTCAAGATTTAAAAATTGTTTAACATTAATTCGATGTGCTGCCAGAATTTGGATCATTCAAGAAACCTGAGTAAAGTTGGAGATAAGAATTTGAGAAGGATATGATGATGAAAGAAATAACTAAGGATGATAAGATCTACAGTTACTACTAAGGTTTTATTTTATTGACTTCAACATTTTTTTATGAAATGATTGAAATATTGAGGAAGCTAAAAATAAAATGAATTTACTACAAATATGATCGCAAAAGTAACTACAAAGAAAATATGACAAATTCACTAGGTGTACTAGAACTTTCAGAAACTTTTTCAATGATTCATGGCTTATTCAATTTACTTGGTTAGATATAAACACAAAAAGACAAAGTAAAAATCATTCAGTTAATTGAATAATTCTAAGTACAAAAAGAAGTTTATGAAAAATATCTAAGTGAGAAAGAACTTGGTAGTAGACAGGATATCGGAGATGTGTATTTAAGATAGATTGAATCTGTTAATAAATTTTTGAACTACTCCATTTAAATTCTTGAACTAATTAAGAGACTTATAAAATTTAACATGAGAATTATTTCTTCAATTATTATTAAATCAAAACATTATTATGGAATCATCATTTATTTTATACGAGTATATTTTATAGACTAAACACCATAGAAAAGAAAGAAGGACAGCCAGGAGAAGAAGTAATCTAAAAATTGTTAGCAGTTAAAGATTTAGTAGAATAAATAAAATCAAAAGTTCCTTTTGGATAATCAACTGAAAATAGATAACTGTTTCTTTAAGTATTCTTGAGTGAAACTCTCTTGCCTATTTTATTTGATTTGCTATCAGATACTTTGAAGGCTTTAATACCATCATCAAAGAAAAAGAAGAAGGGAGATTCAAACTAAGCTTAAGATAATTTTAAGAAAAATCTATTATATAAGTTATATGATTAAAATTTACTCTCTATTTTTAATGCTATAAATTATTTCATAAGATGACCTAAACAATCACATAGTAAATCCACTAAAACAACTTATCAAAGACCTTTCCGCATATTTCCAATCCCCTGCTTTCCTCTATGAAATTGATTACTTTACTAAGAGAGACTTGCACCTAAAATCACTTGCTAACTCAAACGACCTTTTAAAGCTCTAAACTTCAGAACAGAATTTATCCAACATACTTAATAGAAAACTTACTGAAATAGTCAAGGAAGAGAAATTAGCGAGAGACAGGTTGAAGGAGAACGCAATAAATGTTAGTAAAAGGTTTAAAGAAATATCTTCAAATGGGGCATTCTAATGAAAAAAGGAAATATCTTAAACTCTTTAATCAAGTGGCTAATTACAATTGGAATTGAAGATTTATTTAATTTAAAGTCAAAATTAAGATTATAGATTTTAAAATGATCTCCAAAGAATAATATCCATTTAAAATTTGAAAATAAGATATTTGTGGTTGAAGTTTCTTAATTAAAAATTATTAAACCCCAAATACTTTTATAATCAAAAACCATATAAATTATGTGAAAAAAAATTAGGTTTATTGAATGATATATTAAGTGTGGATATAAATCACTATTAAGTGATAGCTATATCAATTTAAGAATTTTTATTATGTATTCAATTGAGTTTCTTAACTTGGATTCTCTTGCCAACCACAAGTTGTCCACTCGACTTTTCAAAATTTAATATTAATTATGGAAGTTATTGTTAGTTTGTTAACATTGAATTCTTTCAATTAATAAGGTCTAGTTAACCGCCATTTTTCTCAAGGGTTCATTAAATATTACTCCCTGTGCTCTCCTTTTAAGTCTGATCTTGAGTATCGTTCAAGTCATTTATTTTATAATTTAATAATTAAGTATTTGAATAAACAAAAGGGAAAGGAATCAGCTAAGAATTAAGGCTAAGATTCTTGTAATAAAATTAATTTAATATTAAATTTATGGCATCTATTAATTCTGAAAATTCGATTTTTAAACCAAATCTAACATTCTTTGAATCAATCTTGTTAAAATTTTTTCCATTCTTATCAATCTCAATAATATTATAATTTTGGAGGACCTCCAGTATGCTGTCCATCTCGCTGAAAGTCATCTTTCCAATGACAGGATTTCTCAGAAACATATCTGTGAGCTTTGCAAATAGTTCGTGATAAGTAAACTTCTTGTCATCTCCTCCTTTCTCAATTAACTAGTTTGAATAAAATAAATTTAAATATGTTTCATAAAATTCATTTGCTCAATTAAATCAATTAGCTTAATTATTGCGTCTAATACTGTTAGGTTTTACCTTGGTAATTTTCCAAGAGTCTCTGTTATTTTAGAACCGTATTTAATTTTGAAAACTTTAGCAACCATACCCAGAGTGATCTTGACCTGACTTGCTTAAAATTTAGAATCGTCTTCGAATTCGAACAAGCTGTCTTAGAGCTCGGAGAAACATGATTTAATGATATCGAAAGCGACTCTGATATCTCCATTCATTTTTGCAACTTTTGAGGCGATGAGTTCTACAGCTCTCTTTTCTATGTGATCGAATACAAATTATGTTATTTATGGAAGGGCTCTAAGTTAGTCTGACTGTCTTCTAAACTTTGAAAATGTTTTCTTCTCCATGATGTCGATAATTAAAAACCTAATATTATCGAACGCCGTTAATAAAATTTTAAAACTTGTGTTGATCTAAAGTTTTCACGTTTATATAATAACTTAAATAGTTTAATTAAAAATTGTTTGCCTTTTTAATCTGCTGCTCATCATATGGCTTGAACAATAGTTGTTAGTTTCTTAGTGCAATTGCAGAATGCTTATGTTTAAATGGTAAGTCGACAGAATTTGCGATCCCGATCAGTATCGTATTTGACTAACTGGCAAGTATGGCTTTAACCATAGTTAAGAAATCCTTCGCGTATGACTCGAAGCAATCAATCTCATCAATTACTATGATTTTAGTCATACCAGATTTATAAAATAAAGGCTAAGATAAAAAATGAATGACATTCATTCATAATAATTTCAAGATTTAGTTCTTAGTTTGCTCGCTAGTATGTTTGATATATCTTCCATATCAAGTTTAGGAAGTACTCCTCTTTTATCTGGCATTAATTCCTTACATTCTTATAGACCTTATAATTTGAAGCACAAGTCGTTAAGAAGTTTCTTGGAAAAATTCTTAACTTTATCGAATGACATAGCGTTGTAGAACATCATCTCAACTTGCTCGTAGAGTGGGTTTTATTTCTCGTTCAATCTGATTTATTAGAGAACAGCATGTAATGTTGAAGTTTTGCCTGTACCTGGATAATTTATAATGGAGTTACAAATTTATTACACCCATACTCTTACAACCCCAAAATTACTGCTTAAAATGTTAATCTTAAACATTATAAATGGATGTCCGCATAAATACATTAAGGAAGACTTTTTAGATTTCATACTGTCGCTTATGAAATCAAGGATGCATTTTTGTTCCAGGTCTCTTGTGAATATTTCCACTTTGACGTTGCTCTCTAAGTCTTGCTAATGATTGCAGTTATATTCATCAATAAATTCCCCGAGGAGTTCAATTATTTTGTCCTTCAATTCTGCGGAATTTATAGGAGCTGTTTGTTTATTATTTTTCAATATAGAGTTTAGCTTTAGAGGTATTGTTTCATTATCATTCTTGCATATTAAGGTATTTTAATTTGTAAAATTTAATAATAATTTAACAAAAGAATTTGATATAAATTGTCAAATCAGTTTAAATTATGAGACATTTAACAATGATATTCAACTAAAATCCAATTAATATTTTCATTATCAACTTTTTTTAAAAAAAGTATTGATAATCTAGACTTCAGACAGGACTTTAATCTAGCTGTCAACTGGTGTAATGCACTTAGACTAAGTGTTTGTAGATACACTTTCCCTGTCAAATGTACAGTCTTAAAAGTCATTTAGCTTGAGTTTTTTATCAGTGAGAGTACCGCTATTTTCACAGAGCACGCGCTATCGTTTCCCCAACATTTATATATTTTAAATTTAATTTATTAACTACCAATAGAATATTTTTATTTTAAGATAACAATCAACCATAACCAATCAAAAGCACAAAATAATTGAGAATTTTTCTTAAGATTTATTTTTAATTTTATTGATTTATTACTCAAGTTTAATGTGAGAAGCAAGGAATAACGATCTATAAATAATTAAGGATGTGTAAGAAATTTTTTATATTTAGCTATAGCCTATAAAAAGGGCATAAAATTATATTAACAAATATATAAATGAACTATAAATTGGTTTTATTAATACATTAAGAAACATTGAGATATTATATATTCAAATTGGTAAAGATAAAAGATGATTTGAATTTAATAAATAACAAAGTTTGATTTTCAATAAATAAAAATATAAATGAATAATCTCTCAGTTGATTTAGGTCATCCATAATCAAATCAATAGTTAGGACATCATCGATAAAATCGAAATATCCTTGAAATAAAATTATTTCATCTATTTCTTAAAATTTTGTTATTTAATAAAAAAATTAAAAATATATTTCAAAAAATTCAAATGTATTTTGCTTAGTAAAAATGCTAGTATGATAAAATGATTTTGTACCAAATTTACTTCAAAAAATTTTAACACTTTTTTAATATACAAAAATATTTTAAAGTAGTTTACCACTGATAATATAATAAATAAATCTTTATTTATTAAAAAATTGTATTACTTTTTAATTTATAATTATGGAATTTTATTTATGTTTGTTAAATTTCTCTATAAATTTGATATTTCTTAATAATGGCTAAAGAGTCTCACATTAAGCAACTTAAAATAGAACTGAATAATTGCAATTTCAATCAATCGGAGGGAGTGAGTTAGGATCTATAAACATAAACGATAGTGCAATCAACGACCCAAATCTATCCATCATGCCATTAGGAGGAAATGCTACAAACACCAGTTCATAAAATACTACTGCACATAGGAATAGAGCAAATATTATTAATCGATAAATCTCTTAAGATATGGGCAGAACTAATGGATCGTAAGTAACTAGCGGAAATGGCAGAAATCAATCAATTTCAGTCAATCGTAGAGCGCCGTCTCGAGGTAATATGGGAGGGATAATTGGTGGTTTGATAGGAAGACATAGATAAAACCAGTCCTCTGTGGCAACTATTTAAACTTAATCACAAATTTAAAATGTAACCTTTATTGTAGAAAAGTTTAATCATAGACGACTACACAAAGCAGAGTAATTAATAATAGATTTAGACGTAATAATAGAACAAGCAACAGATTTTCCAGAGCAAGCTAAGTTTAAAGACCAAGCCAAATTGAAAATAATAACACAAGCCAAAACTTGACCTAAATTCACACTACAGAAGAGACTATGATGAGAACATAAAATGATGAGGAATATAGTGGTCCAAGTTTATAAAACATTCAAGATAGATTAGATCCATTTGATTAAACCTTTGTTAATCGATAGGAATATGAATAGTATCTTATCGATAATGCTTCTATGAGAACAATTAACATTCGAGAGCAAGTAGATAACTTCATTGCTTACTTTTTAGTATATTTGGTTTTCATAGCTTCCCTCCTTATACAACTGACATTTTTCCCGCATGTTAAAGCTTTATTCCCCTTGCTTGTGCTAATAGTTTTTCATTCCTACAAAACGATAATTTATGGAAGAAGATTTCTTAATAAAAAGCTGAATCATAAATAATCTTGGTAAAGAATGCCAAGTTTTCTGAGAGCCTTTGAGAACTCGATTTACACGGTTGTTTGGACTATGATACTTTTCTATGTTTCTTATCACGACTAGATCCATGTAACTGGAATGAGTATAGCAGCTCCTGCTGTCTTAGCTTGTGCTATTAGTTGCTTCTGTATTAGATATGAGGAGACTCCTTGTAACGCTACTATGCAATTAATGACAAAGGTTATTATTGTTTTAAGGCTTTTAATTGGATTCAGTGCTTTACTAAAACTTGATAAACATACTTAATGGGATTTAAAAACTAAAATACTTACAAGGGTAATGATTAATGTTTTAAATTACTCTTAAGATATTATAAATAAGACATTTATTTAAAAAATTGAATAATTGAAATTATTGTTTCTTCATTAATATCAAAGAAGCTTAAGATTTTATAATTATTTCCCATTAACACGACAGCAAGATTTAAGTCTAATAAATTATGAATTTTTAATTTTAATGAATATAGCATTTTGTTTAGATTGGAGCACAACCTTTTGGCCCTATTGGTGTAGCTTTGCAATTTAAGGAATCATGGGAATAGCTAGTTTAATTATCTTTTTAAACACTGCTTTGAATTACTTAAAGGAAGAATCAACAAAATCAGATAGTAATCACTTTTAAATATTTTATCTATTTTTATAGTTTTGGCATCATTTTGGGCTTTCATTGTATGCGGAGGATTCGTTGTCTCAACTCTTTTACCAATAATAAACATTATTTAGATTTTCGACTTTAATGGAGATCTAAATTATAAGGGATAAGCTCATGATTAGGGTTCTTAAAGCGATGGGTCCTCTCAAAGTTAAGCTAAGCTCTAAATACCAGAAAACATGATACCATTCGTTATTTTGAGATATCCTTTGATATACTTGATAGTTGTTGTTATAATGACAATTGGTTTGAAATCGTAGATCATGTAACATTTTCACATAAATTGATAAATCAATTATAGATCTTGGTTTGAACATGTGCTTTACATAGATGAAGATGATTAAACTACTTTTACAGGAGATGAAGAAAACGATTAGCAAAGCACTGGGGAGGCTGAATAGGAAATGGAAAAGACTGTACATATTAGAACTTACAAATTTAAAACACCTCAGTTTATTGTAAGCTTTGTTCTCATAAACATAATTTAGAAAAAATTGACCAATACTTACTTCAAAAAATCAAGAAAGGAAGAAAAACAACGAATTTTGAGAAGGGATATGCTAAGTCATTTAGAGGATGCTAAAATATCTCATAAGAAAAATAAGTCAGAATCATTTTCAAAACCACATAAGAGAGAATTCTCTATGTTTTCTGGCGGCAACTCTCCCACAAAAATTTAACATAAAATTAAGCCCTCAAAGCATTATAAGAAAGAAGATGATTTTTTTGAGTTTTAAGATTCTAATAGACCTCATGAATAAGAACTTACTTAGATTGAAGTTGACTAGAATCAAGTCAATAATCTCTAAAATAGTTCACATAAATAGAATAAGCAAAACAGAAAAAACTAGCAAAGATTTATGAGTTAAGATTTTAGAAAGGATAATCCAGGATCTCAAAAAGCTTAAAATGAATAATAGCAAACATATGCAAAGGGTAAGATAAGATAAGACTCCATAAATAGAATGAGTGTGAGTTTATCATCAAAGGAGTGTTGTATTTGTTTTGATTCAAAGCCTGATGCTGTTATTATGGAATGTGGTCATGGTGGTATATGTTATGAATGTGGAAAACATATGATTGCTACTGAACCTAGAGTTTGCCATTTATGTAGAGAAGGAATAGCTTATATTCTAAAGATGGACTTAAGTACAGTATATAGCAACTTTATCAAGGTAATATCAGCTACATTTATTGATGAGGACTCTGATGAAGAGGGAGAATAAGAAAAGTAGAGTTCGAGTCCTGATTAAGATTAAAATTAACAATCAATAAATCCTCAAGTAGAATAAGATTCTCAAGTTGTCTCAAATTTTGACAACTTAATACCTTAACCATTGAATTAAGATTAAATTCTAAGTGATCATAATCGCTAAAAATCAAAGACTATATCTCTAGATTAACACAACTCAGCAGGAGTTCTATAATCTCATTAAAGAGGGAATTCCATGATTTTTTAATCAAGAAACTAAGATGACCAGCCAGTCTATTATATGCAAAACCCCTTCTATAACAAGGGCGGTCAAACTGCAAATTAATAGAACATGCAAATGACTTAAAACAGCTAGATTCAAATAGATCAAAATGTAATTGAATTCGTCAGTCCTAGACCCCAGGAAGAGGAAGATAAAGCAGAGGAAGATTTCAATGCTTTTTAATCAAGTTTTGGAGGCAATAATATGCTTGGAAACTAAGGCAATTATATGCAGTTCAGAGAAATTTAAGAAGAGATTAAAGAGGAGGAAGAGCTTGATTTTGAAGAAAATGCTAGAAAACAGTCTTTCTTAAATTATTAAGAAAATGGAGTAGAAGAGTACAAGAAGCAATTAAGCAGTAGAAAGTTCAAGCTGTTTTAAGTTAAAAAGAAAGACAAAAATGACGGCAATAGCAATATGGGCAACTTTTACAAGTTTGAAAATGTCTCGAACCCAGACTCAGTTATTTTATCAGCAAGAAGCAGCAGATTAAGTAACCTAGACTAAAATGAGTAAAATAACTAGAACGATTTCTCTAGTAGTTAAAAGTTTAACAAAGGAGCTTTTATTGGCTTAAATTATCAAGATAATCTCACAATTAATGGGAATGACTTAAAAAGCTTCAGAGAATCACTTAAAAGTTCCCAAGAATTTTCCAAAAAAATTAAGGTACACAAGCAAAAAAGAGCAAACAGAAATGGAAGCATTTACTTAGTAGAGGAATTCTTAGCAGCCAATGACTCTTTCTTGCCAGCTGGTCATTTGTTAAATTAAAACACCAATTTTGATGATGGAAACCAGAATGAATATATCAACCTTGAAAATAGTAATTACCCAAATATTTATGAGGAGTAGATTTAACAATTCTATGATTAGTAAAATATTCCAAACATTTGACATTTGATTTGAATAATCTTTAATTTAATAAGAAAATAATTAGTTTTATTCTTAATTATTTCTTAATATTGCAAAAGCAAGTTTCTTTTGTTTTTTTCATACTTTAAAATGTACATAATTTATAAACTATTCTACAATAATTATAATAATTTTAATTAAAAATCACTTAATGGAGACCAACTTAGTAAATTTATTTCTGGGATTAATATTTATAGTTTCCTCTTTATGTAATGAGCAGAGGAGCAAAATTTGAAATTATTGTATGAATTCATTTGATTTTAAATATGTTATAGAAAATTCAAACAAAGTCAAATGAAACTTATGAAGGCACGCTTATTTAAATGGATAAGTACCACGTTTATAAATTGTCTTAAGTTATTATTATTTCTATAATGATTTGATTAAATAGCAATTGTTATAAAAATAATTATTTAAAGTACATGAACACTGTCTTAGAAGATGTTTTAGTAACTTAGCATAGTGTGTTTCACCCAGAAACTGGAGAGAAATTTGTTTTGAATTTTTAGCAGGTTTATTTGAAGGGCATCTCAATCAAGAATATTATTTTACCAAAGGACTGCATTGAGAAATATAAATCATAATAAGTAGCGAGTAAGTGCAACAAAATTTCTTAATTAAACTCACCTAATACATTAATATTAGGGAAATTGAGTGAGGCAGAGAGCAGCTAACTTTGTTAAGATTCATAAGAAGAGTCAAGTAAAAATGAGGAAATAGAAATGTAGCAGACATAGAAAAAGGAAAAAAGTTATGGAAGAGGTCAAAAGAGAGCTGCTGAAAATATATTGAATGATTAAAAAGAGCCTTAAACAGAGGTCTCTCACCAAGGATTTAACTAAGATTTATTCCAAAATAAAAATTAGTTGCAAATCGCTCAGGGTAGGGGCAGAGGTAGAGGGCAAGCTTATGGTAGAGGACAAAGACCTAAGCCTGAAGAGCAAAATCCATCTTTGACCAGCTCTGAGAAAGATGAAATCATAGATGCTCTACTCTAGATGTCCTAACAAATAAGAATGAATTCTCTTACTATAGAAAAACTTCAGTCAAGAAGAGGTACAAATACCCGTAGAAAATAAAAACAAAAAATGTTGATTCCTAATTAAATATCTGCCATTAAGAAACCCATAAATGAATCTCAGGAAAATTTGGATTAGAATTAGACGCAATTAGCAGATAAGAAAGTTTCAGCATTTAAAGTCGGAGATAAGATTCGTTATGATGATTTGTAAGCGCTAATGGATACCCCAACTGATGAATTTCTGCAAAGAATCGAAGAATAGTAGTTAGAAATAATTATAATATAATTGGGATGTATTTCAAAAAAGAGTTTCTTTAATATATAAATTTTTTTAATATTTCAATAAAGAGAAATAAGAACTAAGAATCAAGAACTTCCAACTAGTTAATTGACTAATTAAACAGCAAGTCATCTATCCATCGTCTGAAGTATCAACATAAAATAATAGTAAAATCTCAATTTCTTCGAGTAGATTATGTTTTTAAATTTAATAAAACTATTATAGATTTAAGTCAAAATTAATTCATCATGTTTGATTAATTCTTAGAGATCCTGTCTAATTGAAAAATCAATGTATTATACTATCTCTCACTATTAAAAGAGTTATTTGTAGGATAATTCTTTTTTTGGAAAACTTATTATTTTATTAATGAATACCCCAAAACCCCTTCAAGTAGCTTGATTGTGATTTATAAGAATAGGATGCAATAAATGCATTTTTATTTGGGTTTTAATTTTATGGTAATTTTAATGCTACTGGTAAAATATACTATTAACTGGAAAATAGATATGATATCTAAATCTTTGATACTTGCCTGAGGTCTATGTCATTAAATATTATAAATATTTTTCATAATTAATATTAAAATTCATTTTATTGTAGTATGAATCAGTTTAATTTAAAAATGACAAATTAAAAAATAAAGAAATTATAAATTTAAGACTTATAACTCATTAAATATAATTTATATGACAATTCATTGCTGAATAAAATTAGAAAGTAAATAAATTAAAGATATTAAAGGTAAAAATTCTTTAATTATTTTCATTAATAAATTTAGCAAATTTAAATTATATTTAATATTGGTTTCCCTCCAAATTTTTATAAAATATGAATATTCAGGATTTAATTTGTGAATAAATGCAGTGATAAATAATACTTGTTAGTAGCATTATCCTATTTAAGTGTAAAATATAATTAAAAATAAATTATAAATTCAATTAACTTTTAAAATATCTATTATAAACTTATAATATAAAACGATTTATTAATATTTGTGTATTAAAACTGAGTAATAAAAATTATTGGCTATGGGGAAGCATCCTACCCCCCTAATGTATACTTTTTATTTTGTAGTCTGATAGAGTTTTTTACGCTGAGCAATAGTAGCTGATGAACATGGTCTACGCAAGCAATAGTTTTTGAGTTATGACTTCTTATAAGTCAAAAAATTATATATAAAATCATAATAAAATTGACAAAAATTTTCAATTTTTCTTCAAATTTTTTATTTTTATAAAATTATCAATTTAAGTGAAAAATAAGAAATTTAACAAATATATAAATCTTATTTTAATTATTATTAACAAAATTATAAAATAAAAAAATTATTCTCTCTTATTAAAAATATGCTAAAACAATTAGGTTTAATTTATTGTTAATAATTAAATAAGATTCATATATTTGTTAAATTTCTTATTTTTCACTTAAATCAATAATTTTATAAAAATAAAAAATTTGAAGAAAAATTGGGGGGGGGTCTAAGTCGGTGCAAAAATTTTTTCAAAATCCTAAGTCGGTGCACAAATTTTTTTTCTCAAAAACATCAAAATCCCTAAGTCGGTGCATGATCAATTTTTGACATTATTGATATATTTTATCATCCTACCCCACATAAAAAGTATCATTATTAACTAAAATTTATGTCTCAGCATCTGAATCGAACTCCTTCATGAAATTACGATCATAGGACACTTATAATATTATTACAAAAATATTTTTTTTCTCTGTAGCAGATATTTGTTTAAGTTAAATAATAAAATATTATTTCATATTTTAATATATAATTAGTCAGTAAGCACAAAATTGGGGATTAAAAACATTTTAATTATTCGTTAAACTAAATGTAGTCTGAAATTAATATAAAAACCATAGACTCAATTAATTATTTTTTTAATACACTAATCAATGTGTACGAAATTTCAATATCAGACTACATTTAGTTTAGCGAATAATTAAAATGTTTTTAATCCCCAATTTTGTTGCTTACTGACTAATTATATATTAAAATATGAAATAATATTTTATTATTTAACTTAAACAAATATCTGCTACAGAGAAAAAAAATATTTTTGTAATAATATTATAAGTGTCCTATGATCGTAATTTCATGAAGGAGTTCGATTCAGATGCTGAGACATAAATTTTAGTTAATAATGATACTTTTTATGTGGGGTAGGATGATAAAATATATCAATAATGTCAAAAATTGATCATGCACCGACTTAGGGATTTTGATGTTTTTGAGAAAAAAAATTTTGCACCGACTTAGGATTTTGAAAAAATTTTTGCATCGACTTAGACCCCCCCCCGAAAAATTGAAAATTTTTGTCAATTTTATTATGATTTTTTATATAATTTTTTGACTTTTATGAGGTCATAGCTCGAAAATTATTGCTTGCGTAGACCATGTTTATTAGTTACTATTACTCAGCGTAAAAAACTCTATCAGACTACAAAATAAAAAGTATACATTAGGGGGGTAGGATGCTTCCCCATAGCCAAATTATTTTATACAAAATTTGGAATTATAAAAACATAATAAGCAATGAATAAAACATATTTGAATGTAAATACTATACATTAAACTTATTAAATTATTACAAATTAAAAGATAGATTTTAGGCATTTATTATAATTTCATGATCATTAATTATTAGAGGTTAGACGTGTCAATATCTACTTCTTAATCTTTCATATAAGTCTTTATGAATATATATTTATATATTAATGCTCTCTCTTTCCTTTTATAAAAATGTTTTGTGTTTAATTAAAAGCCAATATTATTGATTTTTTAAGATTTTTCCTATATTATTATTATACTATATAAATTTTAACTTTAAAATATATACATTGGAGTTTTTTAAAGTTGTATGTTTAAAGCTTTTAAATAATGAATAATTACTGTATTGAATTTATTTTGAGTTTATTATAAAGATAGATCATTAAAGATAGATTTTATTATAATTTGTAATAATTTTTAGGAAGAATCATAAATAATAATCAATATTAATTGTTTATTTATATATTTTAAGCTTTATTTTTGGCTTTGATGAAATAGAGCCATCCCATTAATTCATGTATTTTTATTATATAAAATACTTGATCTTTTTACAGAAAAATGACAAAATGATAATATTTTTCACTTAAAAATTTATAGGATTAACTGTTCACCCCAAGTCCACCCCCACCCCTCCCCCCACCTCAATATAAATAATTTTTTTCAGTGTAATTTTCTTGCTCTGCGGGCGGCTATTGCATATTATGATTTATTTTTCTAAGATTCACTACATCTGTCATCATTTTTGTGTACATGCTCCCATAGGAAAATATTTGAAACTCCAAACAAATGTTATTTTTATATATAATATTAAATATTTTTAGATAAGAAATTTTTTTGTAACATTCATATTATTAACCATAAAATTCAAAAAAAATATTCATTCCAGTTAAATAAGGAATTTTATGGTTAACTTATTAAAAGTACAATAATATGAATGTTACAAAAAAATTTCTTATCTAAAAATATTTAATATTATATATAAATATAACATTTGTTTTGAGTTTTAAATATTTTCCTATGGGAGCATGAACACAAAAATGATGACAGATGTAGTGAATCTTAGAAAAATAAATCATAATATGCAATAGCCGCCCGCAGAGCAAGAAAATTACACTGAAAAAAATTATTTATATTGAGGTGGGGGGAGGGGTGAACAATTAACTATATTTAAAAATTTAATATTTAAATTTAAGTTGTAAAATTTCAAAATATTTATCTATTAAATAATTTCTCTCTAAAATTGAGTTTAATAGCCATATCTTTGAATATAGTGCTTGCACTTTTTATTATAATGTGTCACTCTTACACCATACTAAAAATTATATAAACTTAAATATAATACATAGAATAAGAAGGGAAGAGCAATTCTTAATCATCACCATATTTTAACTATTTTTAAGAATTACCCTTTTCAAATTTCTAAATTATTATATATCTTATAAACTACTATTTAAAGGACTATTTGAATTCCTATCTATTATAAATTAATTAAACTAATTCAAGCTAACAAATATTACTAAAACCCCGTTAGTCAATTAAGAATGAAGATTGGGGATTAAGAATAATGAAATTAAGAATTAATTATAATTGGCGTAAATTATTAAAGTTTTGGCTAATTATTAAAGCCATTGGTTCTATTAATTGTTTCTATAAAATAAACCAATCAGGGTGTGTAAATTTTTTTTTAGCCTAATTATATTTAATTTCAGCCAATTATAATTAATTCTTAATTTCATTATTCTTAATCCCCAATCTTCATTCTTAATTGACTAACGGGGTTTTACTAAACACTCCAAAAAGCCGAAATGATAACTAATATATTGAGAAACATCAAACCAAACATTTAAATAAATTATTATATTTAATTAGGTATTATAAAAAGATATATATATATTTTTTAATTTAAGTAAGAAGGTTTTCAAGCCAGCTTAAACCTTAATTCGACTATATGCAACATGAATTCTTGAAAAGAGAAATAAAGCCGATTAAGCTTATAAAATATATTTTTAGTTTGTTTTTTTGTAAATTTAATAGCATCTGCAAGAGATTTATACTGACGATTAAACAAGGGGTGGGAATTATATATGTATTTATCAATAATAAATATGATTTAATTTATCAAAATTAGTAAGTTCGTAAAATTCTAAACATAATTATCTTAATAAATTCTATCATAATAAGTATGTTCATAACTTTTTTATCATAATGAATGTTTTATAAAAATAAAACGCATTTAAACATCCATAAAGCAATTAAAACTAAAGTAAATTTTAAGATTTATCATTCTATTTTTAATTTATTATCATCTTGACTAGTAATGGTAAATGATATTGGCAAATTAACATAAAGACTAATTAATTTTTTTACGAATAAAAACATCATTGATTCGCTCCATGAAAAAAATTCCTAATTTAAAGTCATAAGAAAAATTTACTATTAAAATGGCATATTCATCATTAATAAATTTAGCCAGAAAATTTAAAAATAGCTAAGAAAAATAAAAATTAACAAAATATAATTAATTATTATTATTATGGTACCTTAAACTTACGTATAAAGGTGTATGAAAATTTTTGAAGCTTGTGATGTCAATTCAGGGCAAATTCCTTTCATCTTTTTATTTTAAATTTATTATTAATTTTTTAAAGAGATAATTTTCTTATCTAATACGATAAGGAAGAGTCTCACACTTGGGATTAAGTCTTTGAAAAATATCAACACAAACAAAAAAGTTTCATATAATTAGTTTTTTAATTTTTACAAGGTTTACTCTTAAGAATCATGCAGCTTAAGAAGTATAAGATGCATTTAGCATTCTAATGGAAAATAGAGTGTTAAGAAAATCTGCTCCTAAAGGTTAGAATACAAAGCGAGAAAAGTCTATTCCCTCAAACAATATAGAAATTCCACAACTCGCTGAATTATCAAACTTCTTAAAAAGGAACTATGGATGGGTTCTTAAGCCAGTTCCAGGACTAGTTTCAAATAGAGATTACTTTCTTGCACTAGCTATTATAAACATTAAAAAGCATTCTCACAATCAAATACTCAATAAATAAAATTTTTTGATTTTAATGATAATAAAGTCTACTGTTGCAGTTAATCATTAAGAAGAGCTTAAGATGTCGAATTTTCCCCTTATCCAGACTATATTCATGACTTTATATATTTTTATAACAAATTTAATTAATAGACTTCCTTGGACATATTTTACCATTAAGCTCACCTAAAGTCTCCAAAATACTCTACGAAATTGGCCAACTTCTTATTATTTATACTATATATAATATATATATATATATATATAAATTTGTGAAACTTTCAATAGGGGCCACTGAAGAGTAGCTTGAAATACTGACAGACGTCTATTGGAAGGCCTTTGAAATCGGATTCATTAAACAAAAGAATGAATTCAAAGCAATAGGTGGAGCTGTTCTTAGCTCCCATTCTGAGCTCATGAATGCACTAAATATTAAAATAATTATAATAATTTTAAAATTATATTTTTAAATTAATATTTTATATCTTTAGTTTAATGATCCTTATTTAAAGATTAAAATATCATATATTATTTTGAAATTAAAAATATTTATAATAAAATAGCTACAATAATATTCGTTTGAATATTTGACAAATTAAAAATCTAACTGATATATCTAATCAAGATAAACATAAAAAAATTCAATTTGAATAATTAAGATTTTACTAAACAATTTTAATTTTCAATAATAAACAGTATATTAACAGACTTGAGCTAATAAATTATTAATAAAAGTATTAATAAAATTAAATACTAAATATATAATCTGAATTTTATATATCTTAATGCTTGAAAAAATATTTTTTCATTAAATATTGATAAAATAGATAAAAATAGGAAATTATAGAAATAAAGATTAATTTTTGATTTATTAGTTATCTCAACTGACATGAATTAGGAGTATTCATAATATTAATTTGATATAGATTTTTAATTTAATTTAATAAATTAATAAGTATATATATTATATAGTGGTCAGGTGGTCTGGCCAGAGTTTTTGTTAGTCTACCGCAAATGTATTATATTATTACAAATATAAATTACCAATGTATAGAACTACAATGGAACCAACATACCGGAAACCACTAAGACGGATGATTGAATAAGTGAGAGGCCATTGTGACCTTATAACTGCGCGGAGACTCATTAAGTATAATAATAATAATCTATAAAAGCCATGACATTTAAAAAAATAAATATCTTACGGAATTATATTAAATCCTTAAAGAAAGAGAAGGGTGCCTAAAACTTCTATAAGAAGTTGTTTTTACCAGGATTTTGATATTTAGTACTTTAAAATTAATGATTCAAAATTTTCTTTTAGAGTTACCTCTAATCTTATAGGAACTTAGAATTTGAAACTGCCTGGCTCCTGTTGAATGTCTCACAACCGCCACTAATTCTTCCTACAGATTCAGAACGAGGGCAGCTCGGACCTCTGGAAGTAGTGACAATGCTTAATGACAAGTTAAATTACTGGTTTCAGTAACATCGAGGTCTTAATCGATCGTTCCAATGAGATTTACTTCCTCTGCATTCGATTCAAGACAGATTCCATCAGAGCCAACAAGTAATACTTCACAGAAAAGAAGCGCAAAGGCAAGGCGATTATGCACAGCTGGAACTAACCGCCAAGCTTCTCGGACATCATTCTTATGAGTAGTTTGCATCAGCAGTGGATGAACTAAAGCTTATATACGTGCCCTCTCACCATTACGAGCAGTTTATTGGAAAAGAAAATGCTAAGAATGAGAAGGAATCATAAATGCAGGAGCGCAGTTCTAGAGGCGCTTTCGATGTTATTAATGACTACATGATCGAAAGGCTTTCAGGGGGAGCAAAGTCAAAGGATGAGTACATTCGGAAGAAATCACGCGATGTGTCCCAGTTAGTAGCCATTGCAAAGTCATACAGCTCAATGAACTACGCCGATCAAGTGATCCAGAAGTCAGGTGTCGCCATTAAGGAGAGGGTATCATTAATTAAATCTCTCCAAGAATACATTGCCGATCTTAAGAAAAACGGTGATGACTCTAGTACCAGGATGCAGATTTACAAACACTCGTTTACCTTCACGTTCTCGATGCTTTGTATGAGCTCTTAATCAATCGCAAGAAAAGTAAGATTCACTGCATATGAATATACGGGCCAACCAAAACCGGGAAGACAATAATCACTCGTATTCTAGAGGAGATATTCGTGTGCTAACAATACGTACAGTCTAATTCGCATATGCACGTCCCAATGAAGCAAGACAAGGCCGGCGAGCCACAAATACTCATCATGAACGAGCTCAATCTTTCGAAGGTATTTGGATCATCATTGATTGCGGGGATGAAATTGTTTATAGAGGGTGAAGGGATGGCCATATAGCACAGTATGGAGGCGTGGATTTCAGGTACATGGGGTGTTTCATAGTCATCATATCAAACACTCTGCCGTTTAGTAATATGGACCCCGAAGATGCCAATGCTTTCAAGTCAAGATGTCTGCTCTGCCAATTTGAGAGACCAACATAAAGCCAGGAGGAGGCATTCTCTTAACAGCACTATTGGTAGAACGGTTCCTCTACTCAAGATATCAAACCTATCAGGGAGCAAAGAAGGCAGTCGTTTAAGAACACATTGTCGGTGGTCAGAGACAGAGGAGAGATGTATAGTGAATGAACGCAGTATTAACTTAATCTATACATTGGTAATTTATATTTGTTATTATATAATACATTTGCGGTAGACCAACAAAAACTCTGGCCAGACCACCTGACCACTATATAATATATATACTTATTAATTTATTAAATTAAATTAAAAATCTATATCAAATTAATATTATGAATACTCCTAATTCATGTCAGTTGAGATAACTAATAAATCAAAAATTAATCTTTATTTCTATAATTTCCTATTTTTATCTATTTTATCAATATTATCTCAATTTTTGGCTATGGGGTCAAACACCCCCCCCCATAATGTATATTTTTAAATTGTAGTCTGATAGAGTTTTTGATGCTGAATAATAGTAGAAAATGAACTATCCGTGTTCAATCAATAGTTTTCGAGATATGACCCAGATAAGTTCACTTTTTAAATAATATCAATTTGTCATTTTATGCATTTATTATTTTTATTAGTTTATCAAAATATATTATAAATAATAATAATATTAATAATAATGTGATCACATTGAGGTCTCTGGGGACCCCCGATCTTAATAAGCTAAAGAGCTTTATAAGGGACAAGCCCTAATAGTTTTTTAGAGAATCTCTCCTAGTATACTGAGTCTTCATCTTCTGCCTCTTCTTCTTCCTTTTCCTTTTCCTTTTCCTCTGTTTTTGTTTGTCTTACTTTTTCTTGGTTTTCCTTACTTTCTTCTCTTTTAGTTGATGATTTGAACGTGGTCTCCGAGGTCTTTAAATTTGAACTAAGTGTCGAAGTGTTTAACGTTTACAGAGAATTTTAGGTCTTTGTGTGCTATTTGTTTTTGCATCTGGTGGTGATTAGTTGTATTAGGTCACTTTTTAGGAAGTAGGCTTGTTACTGTAAGCATTTTACATAGATCTCTATCTTGTTCAGGTGAGAATAGTAGTCTTAGCTATTTGATAAGCAGCATTTTTCACTGGCTGTGACATTTTTAAGGATGTCTATGTTGAATAGTCTTATGAAGCCTTCCAGTTCATCTGGGGTTTCTACCGCAGAGTTGTTTTTGGATTTAATGTGTCCCTCTAGTTGGCCTTTGTTCATGTTAACCATTTCTATTATCTAGTCTTTTTCTATGTTATCATAGATTGCTGTTATTGCTTAAGAGAATCTTTTAATGGCGTTGTATAAGCCACTATTAATTGTTGTAATCCTTATGGAAATGCAAGATCTCTGGTATCAAATCTGTCTGTGCTTTGGTTATGGACTACATTTCTAATTATAATTAATATTAATTATTTTAATTTATAATCTATTTATTATATGGATCCATATTTAGTACTAAACCTTAATTTAATACACATGTTTAATTTCCTATTTAGTACTAAATTTCTTCTGTGACGTATTTGACTTCATTGGTTTATTGGACTTATTAGACTGGGTGCGTCAAGGAGTGATTCATGGATTTTCTTTCTTCTTGGTCGTCTGATTCTATGTAGTAGGTATGTTGGCTAGAGTTGTCAATGTAAGAACTGTCATTTTAGTTGTCGTCGTATCTTTGTTTCTCTTCCACGGAATTCCAGTCTTTCTCGTTGTCTGAGTAGATTATCCTTTTTGTGATAATTTGTCTGTTTCCTCTACTGTAGATGCTGTCTCCATCTACTATATAGTATTTGTTGCTATCTTGTTCTGAATAGATGTCTATTGCCTTTGTGGCAAAGTCAGCTGGTGCTGGTGGTTATTCAGAGTTAGTTGATTAAATTCTCTCGAGGTGTTAGCGGGGTTTTGTTGCAGTGTGTTGGGGTTTTATGAATTTATTGTTAATTGAAGCAAGTCTCAACATTTGAAAAAGTTGTTGAGTCCACCGTTTTATTGTCTCGGTGTTGTTTTCTTTGTCAAACTGTATACCTGTGAGGTATATTTGAAATTGATTGACTATCGAGAAGCCTTTTCTTTTGAGTTTTCTGGCTATGAAAGTTAGTATTTCAAGTATGTGGAGTCCCCATTGATCCTAGTTTTGTTTGATGATATCAATTGTGTATAGTGCTAGGTGTTTGTAGTCATTGTTCTCGACATCTTCTTAGATGATGTCTCGTTATGTTTTGCTCAGTATACCCATTCTGTGTTTCTTATTTAATAATTTTTAATTAATAAGAATATATTATAATTATTATATTTCGCTCTTAAATTTTATTACATAAATACGAAATATAATAATTATAATATATTTTGATAAACTAATAAATATAATAAATTTCATCAAATTCATGTATAAAATGACAAATTGATATTTTTTTTAAAAAATATAGGTTTCGATAAAAATTGAAAATTTTTCATAATTTTTACTATAATTTTATATATAAAAAGTGAACTTATCTGGGGTCATATCTCGAAAACTATTGATTGAAAACGGATAGTTCATTTGCTAATATTACTCAGTATAAAAAACTCTATCAGATTACAATTTAAAAAATATACATTATTGGGGGGGTGTTTGACCCCATAGCCCAATTTGTAATTATAAAAGTCCCAAATTGATGATTTGGAAGTTTAAAACTAATATTTCTATATTGAGGACTTAGAGGAAATAACAGAGAAAGTCAAATAGAAATTTCTGGACTTTAAAAATTCTTCAAATTAGTAATACTTTTTGACCAAGGGTAATTTATAACAATTAAATAATAATTCCCCTAATCTATCTTTTTGGGAATAAAATTTAAACTCTAATTATTCAAAGGAAATTAAGACAGATGAATATCACTTAAATTTGTAAAGTGAGTTAGATAAGCAGACAAATTAATAACTTAGTTTTCCAATAAGACATCATAATTTCGAAAAGATATAAATATTGTCACTTTTTTGATAAATCATCTTATATAAGTCACATTCTATATAAATTAAGATGAGTCCATATTTGAGACATTATTTAAACAACCATGGTGATTCATTTTAAACTGGGACTGACTACAATGGAATGAGAACTTGAAAGATTATATTTCTTAATTTTTAACCAGGCAAATTGAGAAATAAGTGATCCAATACTTTGCGGACTTTTACAGATTGCCTTCGGAGTTCAAAGACAAACATTGGGGTTACATGACGTCAGGTTCAACAGAGAGCAATACGTAAGCACTATACTTTGCAAGAGAGTTTTATAAAGACCATGAAAATGTCGCTGTATTTTACTCTTCTAAAGCTCATTCAGCTTTCTCCAAAAGTTTGTACTATTTAAAAATGGATCATTTTGGAAAAGTGGGCGATAATCTTGATTTATAGATTCCTAATTTAAATGAATCAGAAAATGAATGGCCTGACAGATTGCCTGTTAAATAAGATGGTTCTATCGATACTTAAAAGCTGAGAGATATAATAGAACCTTTCGCATAAAATAAGATTCCTGCTGTCTTTATTATGACTGCTGGAACAACAGCAGAGTTAAAACCCCCAAAACCACTTAATAAGTTTTATATCTATTTGATTGACGAGGGCAATGTAGAGGATTTGGGTATCTTTTTGATTAATTTCCTTTTTGTTGTTAGATTCAATGAAATTTTTTATTTTAATGGATGAGATTTGTATTCTTTTATATTTTATTATCTCTACATCTAAATAAACGTTATGTAGAAATAATTCCACAAAAAGGATTTAGATGATAATACATTTTTCGTTACTTTACTTATTTCACTAAACTATCTAAATTTTATGAAAACTACTTCAAATAATTCCTTAAGACTCTATTTTTTTAAATATGCTTTGGTACCAACATAGTTTTGATATTTTAGTACATGGTTCAAATTAAGTTTTGAACCATTTTGGTAATTTTCAATTGAAACCTCATTAGTCTAAAACTATGTACTAATTAAGTTTAGGTACTATTAAGTTGGTACCAATAAAAATTAAACTGATTTAGTACCAGTACTAATTAAATTTAAACAAATCTTGAACTATATTTAATGTAATTTAAATAGTTAAAATGGAAATCCATCTCTAAAATTTGTTACAGTTTTCGAAAGCTTTCTTCATTTCCCTTAACAGGGTTGTCCTCCTATAAGATACTCATATTTAATAGGCATCTAAAAAATTATAGAAATTTAAAACAAAATTTTAAGATTGATATCCATTAATAATACTTTGAGAACTAAAACATTACATGATTGTTGCTAACAATCACCTTAAAACCACTCATATAATGAATATTTTTATTTAAATTTTACTTACTTTTGCAAACATTTTTGGATTGGATGAAAATATGCTTATGAAAAACGCAATCTAAAAGAAATGATGGTATTGAATTGAATTTAAAAATAATTTATGATGAAAATTTCAAAAATAATTGGACATAAATGTAAATTTATTGAAAAGATGCAATTATTAAATTTCAAAAAAACGATCAGTAAAAGTGATAAATATTGCAAAAAATGTAAACAGAAAAAAATATCTCTGATACTTATATTTTTCAAATAAAAATGCTATAACATATCTAAATAAATGAGAATATATAATTTGAGTATATAAAAATTGATATTTTAAAATTTTGATAACATGCCCGAAAATAATTCTTCCTTTAACAAATAAACCCTAATCCCCAATATTACTCTCATCAATCAAAACGCATATAAAACTCATTAAGGGGTTTTGGGATTTTTAATGTGCTTTCGATAATATTTCTAAATTTTACAAACTTAATTTTAAGGCTTTTAACTTTAGATTTTATGAATTGAAATATACAAGAAGCTGTTAATGTGATAACTTCCTTTGACTTTTATAAAAATGGGAAGAACTTTTGGCTTCATGTAGATGGAGCTTGGTGTGGTCCATATGCAAGACTTCTCCAAATTGGATCTTTAAATGATTCTAATAATTTACCTAAAAATATTGTAGATGCTACTATTTCTGACTTTTCTATTCCTCATGTGAGAAGCATTACGACAAGCATTCATAAATGGATCCCATCTCCTTTTCCTTCATCAGTTTTACTTGTCAAGGATAATTAAGATCTCCCAAACGGAGACTTGAAAGAGATTTACCTTAAAGGGTAAGACTACACTCTCACAACATCAAGAAATGGACATAATTTAAACTAATATAATTTATACACGCCCCTCTGTTTACTTGGGACTATTTAATGAGAAATGATGTCAACACATAAGTTTAAGATGCTATTTATACATTTAACCAAGCCAAAAACTTTTATTAATAACTCTAAAATTTGGAATTAGAGTTAGGAGAAAATTTAAATCTCTTTAGAAACGAGCCACTTGGCTTAAATATTAAAATGAAAAAACCTTCTGATGAGGTTTGTTACAAATATGGACTAATTAAAATCTTAAAACTTTGTTTTCACATTAAATCATATTTACTTTAAAATTTAATGATACTATAGTTATTTAAAAAGTTTTTAATTAAAAAACGACAATTAAATTGCCAAATATAAAAATATTATAAAACCAATAAAACTATGATAAATTTCTTTATTTAAGGATTATATTTAGTTTTAAAATTTCATTAAACAATTCAATTAATAAAGAATACATTTATTATTCAGAAATTTTAATAAGTAATATTCATATTATAATATTTTCTTTCTTAAACTTGAATAAAATTTTGTATAAATTAATTGAAAACCATTTTAATGGAATTTTTATAATATGAGTTTTTCATATTAAAAAAAAGATTTAATTTAAATCTATAATAAATTTAACTATATTTTTAATATCTTTGTTTGTACTATTTTTATTGTTATGAAGAGATTTGTTTGCTCTCATGTCGGTATGTGTGCTGATGTGAATCAAAACCCCAAAATCCCTTAATTAGGTTTATAAGTGCTTTGATTTGTAGGTAATTTGTTAGGGGTTGGGGTTATTAATTAAATGCGAGACTAAAATAACAAGCTTTTGGGGTCTATTTATGATGAAGAGTATATAGATTTAGTGTTTAAACTTGGATATGGATGTGATATATACAGTGAATAAGTCAAACCAGTACTGAACTATAAGTCTATTCACTGCTCTTTAGGCGAAGTCCATCAACTGTTCGATCCCACTACCTTGTAGCAGTATAACTAAAGCAATAATAGCTGAATTCTATGCCTAAGAGGAAGTCAAAGTTTCTATAAAAGCATATTGACTATCTTATTAATAATAAAACTTTGAAGTATTGGTCTCACTTCTCTCTCGACCAACGAGCTACTATGTTTCACAGCTAGTTCCCTGAGATGAAGATCTCTGCATAAAGATCTCTGCATAGTCTGTTGCAAACATTTATAAACGAAATGGTATATCTTACAAAGGTGTGAATCGTATCAAGAGAGAGATCGATTTCACTCTGCCATATTACAACAATAACTTAAAATTATATTTATAATTAAATGCATAGAGCCTAATAGAGTAATATTAAGTTTATTCATGCTGACGAGGCTGTGTTTACCTTCAGCACTTTCATCAAGAAGTCTTGGTATAAGAAGCATAGTAATGTAAAGGTATATGACTAAAAAGTCAAGGTATAAACAATGGCAATTCTTGGAGGAATTAGCGAGGATACTGGTTTAGAAACTTATGTTATTCATCCTCGCTCTATTAAGACAGAGCAGTATATTAAGTTCTTAGAGCAGCTGAGAGAGAAGTACCCTGAATAAGAGATTATACTATTCGTTGATAATCTTTCTGTTCATAAGACTAAAGAAACAAGGAAGAATTATTAACAACTAAGAATAACACCAGTGTTCAACGTACATTACAGTCCATAGTTTAATGGAATCGAGTTCTACTGGGGTATATTAAAAGGTCATTACAAGAAACTGCTGCTATACCACTTGATGCATGACCAACCAATCGATACAGTAGACTTTATTAAAGGCTCAGCAAAGAGAGTTGATAATTAGTTGGCATAAAAGTGTGCTAAAGAAGGGAGAGTGAATGTATATAAATAAGTTTTAGAGTTAAGTTAATGAATATATAAGTCACATTTAAAATTCTTTATAAGGAGCTGGCTACTCTTTCTTTTCTTCTTCCTGTTACTTCCCTCCTCCTAGGTTTCTTCTCTTACTGCCAGCTCCAGCATCTACGTTCATTGACTCTGGAGGCTAAATATTTGAATAAATTATCTTGCTAACTTCATACTTTGTCTGCGACATTTGCTCTCTGTGGAGCTTGCTCTATCCCTTCATCAAGAAGATGCCAGTACCAGATTTTACTAAAGAGTTAAGCTACAAATCTTACTTGAAATATAAGGGTGCTTCTGCAGCTATGATAGCCAGCTCTCACTTATCTTGATCCCTTGTTTGTCCTTATCTTCTGAAGAGATGCTGTACCTTTTCTTATGAGATTCTTGAATAATTTCTTTCTAGTAATCACCTTTGATAGTTGCAAGTATGCCAAAGAAATATTTTCTTTCAGGTATTTTATATGACAACTGCTTCTTAATTGCCAGGTATTGCGAAACCTTTGGGTAGTTCATATAATCTTAATATAAATTAGTCACTGAAATTTCTAGATAGTTTGGAATCTCTGCAACATTTATATCTTAAGTTTTCAATGCTTTCTTCTCTTCGCAGAGTATCTCTCTTAAAAATGATATTTTAGAACCTTTCATCGTTGGCAGGAACAAACAAACTACATAATCAAGATTAGCTACTATGAGTTCATTACCTTGCTGCACCAGGTAGCGATGCAAATCCTCCTTGCTTCTAAATCTTTGAATCAATTCTTGTGCTTGCACTCTTTTCATTGCATCATTCATTGACTCCATCCTGCTTACAGATCTAAGATATGATATTCAAATTTAAATTTATTGATTTCAATTATATACTTCTGTAAAACTTACTATTAAATATAGCCATCCTATAGGAGGTCAACCTCTAAGTAGGATATGGAGAAAGTTTTGAGAACTGGTTTTAAACTGGAGAGATTGATATCAATTTTTTTCTGTTATTGTTCCATATTTTTAAATTTAAATTGGTACGTAATTAATTAGTAGCAGCTCCTGAATGCTAGTTCTTAATTATGAGCTTTAATTAATGCTAGTACTTAATTTGGAGCACACTAATTTTAATCATTAATGACAAAATACCTCTTAAAACAGTACGTACTTAATTAGGAGCACCTCCTATATTGGTACGTACTATAATCAACTTATCATTGAAAGTTAAAATGGTTACTTTATCACCCTGATTTAGAGCTGGATCGTCTCTTAGCACTCATTTTTCTTCTCTAATACTCTAGAAATTTCCCTTGAAACTTGTACGCTTGCAAAGCTCTCATTTAAGCTCTTATTTAAGCTCTCAGTTATAGAGGCAGCTTTAAAATTTAAAATTCAAATTTAAATATGAGCGCTAACATTTTTAGAAAAACAACAGCACTTCCATCAAACTAAATGAGACTTACCTTTGGCGTCAATATAAAGTGTGATAGCTGTGAGATGAACTCTCATAAGGAACTACCAGAGCAAACACTTGAAGTCTCTGTTATTAATATAGAAATTAAAAATAGAATATAGATGGCAAACAAGTGTGTGGAATGGAAGACAGAGAGAAAGAGAAAGGTATTAATGAAATTCCTATTAAAACTGAAGAAGTAGAAGTATACTTTTGTGTGAAGTGTGAGAGAGACTTCGCTCATAAATCTAGTTGGCATAGGCATATGAAGGTTCATAAGGAAGCTAAGCCTACTATATACTTAAAGCATGACGATTTTTTATAAAGTATGACTGCTTTGAGTGCCATAAGCAATACTCTCATACAAGAGACTTGAAGAAGCATCTTTTAAAGGTTCACAAAAAAGAAATAGAAAAAAAACGAGAAGTTGAGCTGAATCTTCTCAACAAAAGAAAAGTGAGGGAATATTCTATGGTCGCAGTTCTTGAATTAGCAAGTGAATCAGAGTATGTGAGGATAGCACGCAACCTCTTAGCATCAGAGGTCACTAAAATCATGATTAAAGTATAATAAAAGAAAATTTCAGTACTTGCATAGATTGATTTAGATACTTTTCTCTAAAGCTACCTAATATTAAAAGACTCCTTTGATAAGAAAGTTATTAATGATCATAAATATTCACACAAGGTGTATCCCTTCAACTATCTCTTAAGTGATGATAAATATTAGATGGAGTTTACAGATGAGTATTAAGTACTCACTCAGGCAAAGTTTAAAGAGTGCAAATACTTAATAAAGCTAGATGCTGTTCTCCTTGCCATAGATCATGTAGCTTTCAAACTCCCACTAATTGAAATGACCCTTAGAGATTTCATAACTGATTAAAGAAATCATAGATAGCTTGCATTAATAGCAACCTAAACAATACAGGATATCAAAGAGCTTCATAGTTAGGCTTTGTTCACAGAGATCTCAAGCCTAAGAATATAATGTTGAACTTTTCACATGTCAGAGTATCAATAATTGATTTCAACAGAGCCTAAAGAGTGGAAGTATCAAGGCTTGGAACTGTAATGGGAACTCACTGCTATTATCCAGAAAGAGAAGACTGGAGAGATGGAGACTTTCAATGGGATATGCGGGCTATAGCAGCAATAATAATAGAGTGCGATATGCCTCGCAACGATTTCTACTCTACAAATTGCGAAAAGGACGCAAAATAAAGAATAAAGCAATTTATTGACAAAACGAGAGTCTCTCAATCAATGAAACAAATGGCAGAATCAATAATATTAAAATCAACTCAAGATCAAACATATCAATAGAGTAGATAGAATTATGATTAAGTAAGATAAACTTCAGACTTCTATCACATGATTCAAAAGTATTTTGAGTGATTAAATTAAATACATTTACTATAAATTTTACATTAAAACCTATAAATAACCCCAAAAACCCTAACAAATTACCTACAAATAAAAGCACTTATAAACCTTTTTAAGGGGTTTGGGTTTTTGAATGCCAATATCCATGCTGACAAACCGTTTTGAGACAAAGTTCCTGATATTGAATCTTTGAATTATTCTACTTGATTGATTTCGTATCTCCAGATTAACTTCAACTCTAAAACCTAATTAACTATCTATTAAGAAATAACGTTTTAACTTCAAATTAATTAATATAAGAATGCTTATAAAATTACATTTTTAAAGTGGTTTTTACTATAAAGAGCTTTTCAAAGTCCACTAATTTTATTGACAAAACTTGATTTAAAACATATTTAACATAAAATTAGAGGGTATAAAATGACTCCAGGGTCAGGAGAATAAGCTTTACTATTCATAATGGCTGACAAAACTTAATAATTATTTGACTAATTTATTCAAGATTACAAAGAAGATTTCATTATTGCAAATTCAATTTAAATTATACAAGCAATTATAAAATTTGTAATTAAATTAAAAATAATTAATTGATTTCTAAATATTATTTTGTTTCTATTTGATTTCAATGAAAATCACAAAGACTCTTTTGTATTATTTTAATCTTATAAAATTTGAGAATAAAGTTGAAAATTCGGGTTCCTTTTTAATTTTTAAAAATTTTATCTGTCTAAGAATGTATCTCCATGTTTAATTTTACGTTAAATGTAATATAAAAAGCATATAAAATTAAACAATACCCCAAAACCCCAAACCCCAATTAATGCTTAGTCTATGAGTTGATAGTGAATTGACACACGTTTATTAATGCGAAAATGCGACTAAGCGACTATTAATAAGGACTATAGTCGAAGACTAGGTTGATTGAGAGTAGTCGTGACTAGTCTGAACATGAAAGTCAGAGTATACAATTACCCTTCACCATTGTTCATTTGGGTGTTTTGTGATTAAGTCTTGATTACTACTATTAACTTTTAAATTTAACTTAACTATTAATCAATCTAATCAACCACAGTTATAATCATTTGTCTTAAACTTAAGATTCATGAACGAGGAACTGTTCGACTAGGCTATCGCTGACAACGATGCTTAGAACTTTGCAAACTTTTACAACCACCAGCTTAATCCAGAGTTTCATACTAGCTCCATAAACTTTCAATCAGATATACAAATCAAAGATAACTTACCAGAGTCAAACAACGAGGATGACAAGAGTGCGATTTCAGCACCAGCCACTACTGTGTATTGATGCGCTACCTGCTCCAAGGTTTTTAATAATAAGAGCAATCTCAGTCGTCATGTCAAAGAGGTTCACAATAAATCCAAGCAGAGCGACTAAGGATTGTAGAAGCAGGAACAAATGTCGCAAGGATTTCACTCCGCAATATCTAAAGTAAAAAGAGATTAAATTTAATAATAATAAGAAGACTAGTCGATGGCTAATGAGAGTGATGACTAAGAGGAGGAACTCAAGGAACCTCCAAAGAAGAGGTAGAGAGTGAATGCTAAAACAAGCTCGAAGTCTAACCCAAAGGTTGATATTGAGATCCCTGACACTGAGGATGAAGTGGATGACTCAATCGCAAGGATAAATAAGTACAGAATCGATGATACTTTTATCATTCCTTGCTTCAAATATCTCTACGACTAAGCGACTAAGCCTAGTCCTCTCTAAAAAATGACTAGTGCTCCTTATGGGACTATGCTTCATGACGGAAGATTTTACAAGCTGTTCGCACTGAGAGGTTTTCTTGAAGAGGAGCTTGAATCAGAGTAGCTGCAAAGGGAGTATGATATAACTAAGACTGCCTTCTAACTCTAACTTCATGGAATCACTTAGTTGGAGATGGTCTTGAAAGGCAGTGATCACATCGCACTCCAGTACCTGATCCCTCAATTCAGTTACGACTACTATATGATGACTAATCGCAGTGCTCATTCGGATCGACTAGTCATGAAGCAAATCATATATGGTTTAAGAGAACTGCATACAATCGGATTCGTACACCACCGACTAAGCTTCAATAATATAGTCCTCAACGACTACCCTATCAAGGCAAGACTAAGGAACTTTGAGAATGCAAGAGTACTCGCATCTAAAAAGTAGATTGAGTATGATGGGTCATTAATGTTTTATCCGACTACAGGAGTCTTCTTTGGTGATCGACTAGTCGATATCTACGCCTTAGTCTCAATGATTGTATACCTGTTCATGACTAAAGACTACGACTCTGTCTGGACTACCTAGTCGTAACTAGTCGAAAATGCAGCAGCATACTCTAAGAAGACTACAGCTAACGCAGTCATCAAAGATCTTATCAAGCAATTCTATCTCTAACCTTAGACCAGATACTGGTACAGTTTAGCAGAGGTCGAGGAGAAGTTTGATAAGCTTAACTGGCAACCAGAACACAGAGTACTTTATGTTCCCCCCAAAGTCAAGAGACTTATTTGATTCAAACCTAAGATTCATTTAACCGCAGTTTTTTTAGTCTTTAAGTTAATCTTAGTCTCCGACTACCTAGTCGTTTATTATTAATATCGCACTAAGTTGAAATCCCTCCTTACACTCTAATTTTCAATGCACTCTCCTATGCTTTATACTCTTATCATTTACTCTTATTTTCAACTAATACTATCACTCCTGCTGGTATGTAGGTGAGTGTTAATGAAGTGATGTTTGTTACAAGATTCAAAGAATCTTACACCTTGGGTAGTCTCAAAATCTACGACTAGTCAGTCGAAAAATTTATACTTGAGAAAACTAGGTAGTCGAAAAACCTACGACTAGTCTTGATAGTTTATCTAGTCGATTCTTGGATTCATACTTCTCTACTACTCAAAATCAACCTATACTTTCATTCCACTCTTTCAGAGGTAGTCTAGAGCAATGTACAGCTACCTCTATTAATAAAATCAAGATAGGATAGTTACTAATACAAATTGAGTCATAAGAACATCAAAATTATAGAGTGTTAAGCTAGTCGATTTCAAGCTTGTAAAAAGCTAAGTTTGTATAGTTAACTTAGTCTTCGACTAGTCTTAGTCGAACCAAGATTTCGAGAGATTTTCTACCTATCCAGCTACTGCTGCTACTAATAATAATGAAAGTATGATTCTAAATTTTGCAGTGTAAGAATCCTCTGGTTACTTGAAAATCCAGCAAAAATTTTTGATCGAAGAATCAAGAACGACTAAGACGGATCTGGTGTTTTTGGAAAATTTGTTGTCCATTTATGATTCTGATCGACTAGTTTTTTACTAACCTCAAAAAATCTAAAACCTCTCAAGTCGAGGTCTAAATCTCCAGGAATTTGCAGAGGACCACTGGATTTGATGTTGCTCTTTGTGGACACTCTTTAGCTTGAAAGTTGAGTGATGTTTGTTACAGTCTGAGTAAGGGGATTCAAGAGTTATTTTAGAATCTTTAAAAGACTAGAGAAGTGGTTCAACGACTAGAGGACTAAGATCAGAATAATTTTCGACTAGCTAGTCATTTATTAATATAGTCCGACTACTAAACTAGTCATGGAATCATTCGGGTAGTCGAATCGATTAGTAAGAAGCGAGGAGCTTATGGGTAGATTCAGATCGAAGTAAGACCTCTACAAGTACCTAACCACTCACTGTAAGATTCAAGTGCTGTTCCTTACTTTGTATAGTGAACATCTTTCTGCCACCACTGGCTTCGACTAAGGTGGCCTTCCTGAAAACATTACTAAATAATACCAAGAAGTCTCTTAGGTAAAACCAGGTTAATAGAATGGTCGTGCCTCACTACCAAGAGCTCTCAGTCAAGAATCTCTACCATGATGTTATGGGTGATGAAGTCGTATCGCAGTACCTTCCAGAACTTGAGATGAACTCAGGTAAACTACCAGATAGAGACTTTTTCTTTGGTGTTCTGGGAACAGTCAAATCAGACTACCTAAGGCAAATCATCGACCATGCTAATACTGTGAGGTATAATAAGGGGTAAGACTAGAACGAGACTGATAAGATCGAGATCTCTGACGACTGGTTGGATGAGCTCATGAAGCATCCTTTCGTTTCAAGTAAGATTTCTATGACTAACTTATGTAGAGAAACCTGCCAAGGCTATCTATCTAATGAAGCAGAATGCAAGAGCAGTCAGAGAGAAGATAGATCATAAATAGTATGAGTTAGGTAAACGACTAAGCAATCGCATCATACCTCACGACTAAGACTAGAATCGTTTCTCGAACGTGACTAAGAGAAAGAGGATGCCAGACGGCAGCATGCTCATGATGGAACAATAACAGAGAACACCTAACAAGAGCATGATGATAACGGAATGTGATTTAAATTAAACTAATCATAACTTAATACTCATAATCTGTGTCTCGCCATATTTGGCTTAATTTCTAATGTAGTCTTAGTCGACTGACTAGATCGACTTCTCTATAAGTAATTTTATGTCTAGTCGTAGTCCCTTCAGTAGTATACTTAGCATCTCTTTCTTGTAGCTCTGCTTGATTGTAGAGAAGGTGCTCTCGATTCCATTATACTCAGGGGAGTAAGGGATACTGTATATGGGGATGATATCCAGTCGCTCATACTCCTTCTTTACAAGGATTGACTTGTGTACCTGGAGGTTATCCATGAATATGGCTAGTCGACGATCCTTATACTTCTCTTTCAACTGCTGCATGAATAGAATGAACTAGTCCTACTTAATTTATCCCTTATTAATAATGTAGTCTTCGAGTCCCTTGTCAGTTGATATAGCGCCAAGAAGCGCAAACCCTCCGAAGTCATGTCTCTTGTCTGGGAATCTTATATTCTCTCCATAAGGTGCCCAGGTTCTATTGAGGCGAGTTGAGGAAGTGAATACAGTCTCATCAATGAATATGATCTTCGATCCCAGTTGCAGCTCTCTCATATACTTAGTCTTCATTTCGATTTTAAGACTAGCTAGTCTTTGTGGATTGACTAGCTCCACCTCCTTCCTTAGTCGTATGCTCTTGAATCTCACTTAAGCGCGCTTGTATAGTCTCTTCAAGTGAGTGACACTGATTCGCACTTCTGGGAACTACCTGTGGAACATTATACACCTCTCTCTCAAACTCATTCCTGCTTGAGTGTGCAGTGTTTCACTGCTGGTGAGGAAGTTAATATGACTAAGGTTGATTTAATCTCACGACTAGTCTTAGTCGATAACCCATTCCTGAAAAATTACTTCGACTACCTGTGCAGCTTGACAACATTTGTGTATGAGACACCAAAGAACTTTGCTATTGCACTCAGATTCACCAGTGGTCGTAGATTAGATGTTGGATTTCAGTTGCCATATCGTATGAGTAGGAAGGTTTCAAAGTCGATCTGTGGTTTGAGTTTGACTACTCTCATCTAAATGACAAGAGTTAACACTAATAATAATAGAGTGATTTGAATTTGAAACTAGTCATATGATAAGTCTGTTGATATTTGATTCAACTTTAATCATTGCAACTATACTTACCTGCAATGAGTGAAAGCTGTTCCAGTCACCATAAACCACCAATGGTGGAGGGTGTTGATGGTTTGAAGATTCATTATTAGTATTAGTGCTATGTACATTGATAGTCGACCATTCGACTACCTACGACTAAGTCATGATCAATATACTTACAAGACAACCTAGTCATACTAGTCTGCACTTAGTCGCCTCCTTCAATCTTAAGTTTAAGACAAATGATTATAACTGTGGTTGATTAGATTGATTAATAGTTAAGTTAAATTTAAAAGTTAATAGTAGTAATCAAGACTTAATCACAAACCACCTAAATGAACAATGGTGAAGGGTAGTTGGATACTCTGACTTTCATGTTCAGACTAGTCACGACTACTCTCAATCAACCTAGTCTTCGACTATAGTCCTTATTAATTGTCGCTTAGTCGCATTTTCGCATTAATAAACGTGTGTCAATTCACTATCAACTCATAGACTAAGCATTAATTGGGGTTTTGGGGTAATGTCATAATTTAAATATAAAAACTATTTTTTTAAGAAACAACTTAAACCTTTAAATTATATAATACAAATATTTTTTGGACAATGTCAATTTTTTATTAAAAAAACTTATGAAAATTAAAATTATAAAAATGCCATTATATTTTTTAAATAAACAAATATATTTAAAAAGAAAATACCTTTTCATATTAAATGCTAAGAGATCAACACAATAAAAATTAATCAATTTCATATAGTATTATAATTAAATTCATTAATAGCATAAAATGGCACTTTAAATTCAAATAATCCCATATCTTTATTATTAATCAAATCATTTATAAAACTACCATAGGGGTTTTGGGGTTTTAAATTGAATGCCATTACTTTTATTAATTATTAATAGGACTAAGCTTCTATAAGGAAACTATAAAACGTCATCAATCTCTGAGCTAAAACTTTAAATGCAATGTATAACCCATCAAATTACAAGATAAAAACATTCAAGATTATTTTTTAGATATTATTTTTTTATAAAGTATTTACTGCCATAATATATTGTACAAAATAAAATAAAATTATTTTTTAGTTTTTAATGAATAAGTTAATAAGAAGGTTCTTTTTAATAATTAGAGTATTAATGACCTTTTATCTCATCGAATATAATAATTTATTTAATAATTTAAAAGATAGATAATAATATTTTAAAACAATTAACTTACTAATTTTCATTAAATTATCTTCATATTATTATTAAATATTTATTATTATTCCTGACACAGAGTTGTTTCAGAATTTTGATCGCAAATTTGATTTAAAGAATTGCAAAAATTATGGCAGTTAAGTTTTTCTGATCACTATTATTTATAAAAACTGGGTTTAGGTTTGTTATTGTTATAGTTATTGTTTTTTTTATTGTTTTAGTTATTTTTGAAATTTAAAATTTAATAAAAGGTTTTATAAGTGATTATTATTATTTTATTAGTTAAAAGACAAAAAAAGTGATGTCTAAAATTCATATTTTTTTGAATAAAGTAAGCCATTTTTGTAATAGATTATATTGATTTCTAAAAAACTTAATGTTCAAATCTAATATTGGAATAATATTTTTGATGATGATGTTAATAAAAAAAAGCTAAATAATATTCTGACTGTATACTTTGTTTGCAAGAAAATATAAATTATTTAATCAAACTTTATTAGAATTGAATATCAAATGTTGTAAAAGTAGTTTCAATTAATAATTTTACATAAAAATATAAATATTTGTAAAGTTTTAAATATATTTATTTTTAAATATCAGTCTAATCTGTTTAATAAAATTTTACCTTATCAGAAATGCTCTATAAATTAAATATTAAAAATGATTATTTATATTAAAAATTACTCTAAAATATTATGCTCTTTTATTGACTTATTTCTTTATGTGTATTGTAAAATAAGACAAAGTATAAAACGATTAAAGTTTTGAATAAATACTTGAAGAGATATTTAATTTTTATTCAATACCTAGTAATGTTAATATATTATTTCAAAATTATTAATATAATTTAGAACATTAACTTAAAACTCATAATATTTTTAGAAATTAAAATTAGTTATTGTAGGAATACATTCGAAATTGGAAATTATTTATAATTAAATAAATTACAAATCAAAATCGTGACAGTTAAAGTTGGCCAATTTAAACGATCTAGGGCTCATTCTATAGAGAATTTAAAATTAGCTAGACTTCTTACTATTTTATCTCATTCCTGGAGAGAGATTACTTCACTTTAATTAAACGTCATTTAATTATACCCTCACATTAAAGTAAAGTAATCTCTCTCTCCAGGAATGAGATAAAATATTACCTCCAATAAAAAAGTCCAGCTAATTTTAAATTCTCTATAGAATGAGCCCTAGATCGTTTAAATTGGCCAACTTTAACTGTCACGATTTTGATTTGTAATTTATTTAATTATAAATAATTTCCAATTTCGAATGTATTCCTACAATAATTAATATTTGCTTGTTTAATTCATATTATTTATAATTTACATAAGCCATAAGTTTTAATCAAAATAATTTGAATATATTTAAAAAAGGGAAATATTTACTCAATTTAAATGCATACTCTCCTCACTGATTTAGTATTAACAAAACTGGTTGTAATATGAGAAGCTTTGTATCATCTATATTGTATTTTAACATACTGAGTAGTCTAAAAAATAATTTATAAATAGATCACTATATATAATTTATAACTTTCTATGCATAAAATCTTTTTAAAAGTATTGTTTAACAGTGATAAATCTTGAAATTCATTTTAAAGATTCTTAGAAAATTTTGATCATAGTTACTCACTTAATTATTAAATTAGAAAGTTAATTGGTAGGTGGGGGTACCTAATCCTATCTAAGACTTTATAATAAAGCTTTCTACTACATTAAGGTCTGCGGGGGTAGGCAGAGGGTTGTTGGATTCACCGCATAAGGAGCCAGTCCGGGGAGGGTCCAATCTGCCAGCTTCTACACTCCTCGAGTGAGCTGGCAACTAGGATTTCACTGCATTGATGATTTATATGGAGTCAGTTCAATTCCTAGGTATAGAAAGCAGGATGAAAATAGTGCTCACCCTTAAAATGGAGGACCATTTCAACCTAACGATAAGTATTTTCCTCCCACATCGGGTTAGTGAGCTGAAACTACCACAGCGAAAGGAAAGGGACTACATTTCCAGCAGCATTGGGACGAGCAAGCATTTCATCATTTACAAAATAATATATGATTAATAATATTAATTAAAATGGAAAAGTATACGGAGATGGTAGTAGAGTCTGTGAACTCACCAAAAAGCTAAGTTACAAAAAAAACATATATAATTTCATTTTACAGGGGTTACCAGTCTGTTGGGGTGGTTAGTGCATATAAGTAGTAAGGGAACACAGGCAAGACAATTGAGTTTATTAATATAAAAATGGAAACAGATATGAAGGTTACTGGAAAGTTGAAACAGACCTTTTTAGGTTGCCATTTTCAATTAATGTAATAAGTATTCTAATTCACTTCTATTTAAATTCTAACTATAATAATTTTTTTGTTTTATTTATCATAGTTCTTATCGTCTTGCGGAACTTATTCAAGCTCTGTCGGACATCCTACTATTTAAGGCTTTGTTAAGTGACATCTTGATTTTTTGGGGAAGGCGAAGTGGTTTATTTATTTTTGACTTTCCTGGCTGCCACAGCACACTTCAGATACGTCTATGTCAAGACTAAGATTGATGGCTTGATTTTACTTTAAACTATGAGATGCTAATTTAATTTTGGGTTACTAGCTTAACACTATTAGGTAACTCACTTAACACTTTACAGATTTATAAATGATTTTAAATTTTAAAACTTTTGATTTCTGATTAATATAACTCATTGTCGAAAAATTACCAATGTCGTAATATAATTTGGTAATGATAATAAATTATAAGGAGACTCGTAATTATCAATTTTAATTTTATTTATTGGTAATCTATAAGTTTAGGAAATTTTTCTTTGTTTTAGATATTAAAAATCCTTAATAAATTATATAAGTTATTCACTTTAATAAACAACTTAAAAACAAGCGGTATAATAAGCTATTATAATATATTTAATTAAACTACTTTTAATCGTTAAGAAATTAACTTTCCAAACACTCTAAATATACCAAAATGAAGTAAAATATTTTGAGAAAGATCAATCCAAAAATTTAAATATGCATTAATAATTTAATTTTATTGAACGATTTTATAAACAAAATATGTTTATTATATTTAAGTGAGAAGATTTTCAGCTCAGCAAAATCTTAAATTTGATTATATGCAACATGAATTCTTGAGAAGAGATATTAAACCTACTAAGCATTTAGGGTGCACTTTATAAATTCAATTATTCTATTATAAAATAGCATTTGGAAGAAATATATACTGATGATTAAACATTGGGGGTTGTTATTAATTTATATGTGAATAATTTATGAAGTCATTTTCTATAAATGAACAAAGTAATAAAAAAAATACATCTATTAAGCAGAAAAATTTAATTAATTTTAAATTCCAATTCCATCTTTTTAAAATGCAGCTTACTTAGATATTGATTTTTTTAATAAAAAATCACTAAATATTAATTAAATTAACCTTTTAAACTTACGTAAAAAGGTGCATGAAAATTTTTGAAGCTTGTAAGGTTAATTCAGGGTAAATTCCTTTCATCTTTTATAATTTTAAATATAAAATTTTACTACAATTCAGAATTTTTTAATCTAATACGACAAGGAAGAGTCTCATACCTGGGATTAAGTCTTTGAGAAATATCAGCATAAACAGCACTAATAAATTTAATTATTAATTTTATGATTTCTAGGTTTACTCTTAAAAATCATGCAGCTTAAGAAGTTTAAGAAGCATTTAGCATTCTAATGGAAAATAGAGTGTTAAGAACATCTGCTCCTAAATGTTAGAATACAAAGCGAGAAAAGTTTACTCCCGCAAACAATATCGAAATTCCACAGCTAGCCGAATTATCAAACTTCTTAAAAAGAAACTATGGATGGGTTCTTAAGCCAGTTCCAGGACTCATTTCTAATAGAGATTACTTTCTTGCACTAGCTATTATAAACATTAAAAAGCATTCACATATTTAAATTATCAAGAATTAAAATTTTTTGATTTTAAGGATAATAAAGTCTACTGTTGCAGTTAATCAATAAGAAGAGCACAAGATGTCGAATTTTCTCCTTATCCAGATTACATTCATGACTTAAATTTTAGTTTATAAATTTTAAGCTTTATACTTCCTTGGACATATTTTACCATTGAGTTCGCCTAAGGTTTCTAAAATACTCTATGAAATTGGCTAACTTTAGATATCTAAATTTTATAATTTAAACTTTCAATAGGTGCCAGTGAAGAACAGCTAGAAATACTGACAGATGCCTATTCAAAACCCCAAAACCCCTTAATAAAGTTTATAAGTGCTTTGATTTGTAGGGTATAGTTGGGGTCTTATTGGGGTTAGTAGAGAAATTAGGCCAATTGCAAAATGAGAAATAGATATTAGCGATATTTAGGGTCTATTTATGATGAAAAGTATTTAGATTTACTGCTTAAGCTCAGGTATGGTAAGAGTATTAATATAGACTAAGTCAAACCAGTACTAAATTATGCAGCTATTGCAAAGCTCTTACACAAGAGTGCCTCAACTGTTAGGTATCACTGCTTGCTAGCTGTTTAGCATTTTAATTCTGGTTGTTGAACGTATCCTGCAAGAAAATAAAAGTTCTCTCAGGCTCATATTGACTTCCTCTGCGACTCTAAGACTTTGAAGTATTGGGCACACTTTCCATTAGACTAGCGAGTTGTGATGTTTCATCGTAGGTTTCCTGACATGCGTATCTCTTCTTAGACTATAGCCAATATTTATATTAGAAATGGTATTACTTTCAAGACTGTCAAGAGAGTGAAGAGAGTGATTGATTTTACAGTGCCATTTTATAGTAATAATTTAAACTATATTTATGATTAAGTGCAGAGAGCTATTGCTAATAACATCAAGTTCATACACGCTTATGAAGCTTTATTCACCTTCAACACCTTTATAATAAGTCTTGGTATAAGAAGTATGATTATATAGAAGTCTATGATTAAAAAGTGAAGGTAGTCACCCATGCCATTTTAGCTGGTATAAGTGAAGATTCAAGTTTAGAGAGTTATGTTATTCACCCTCGAGAGAAGTATAGTAACCAAAAGATCATCTGTTTGTTGATAACCTCTCAGTTCATAAGACTAAGGAGTCTAAGAAAGCTTATGAAGAGCTAAACATAACTACTGTATACAACGTTCCTTATAGCCCTTAATTTAATGGAATTGAATTCTACTGGAGTTAAATCAAGACATACTACAAGAAGCTGCTGCTGTATCATCTTATGCATGACTTGCCCATCGATACAGTAGACTTAATTCAAAGCAGCTGTAAGAGAGTGAGCGTAGATAAGACAACAATTTGTGAGAGAGAGGGAAGAATGAATGCTTATAAATAAGTTTTAGATTTAAACGAACGAATATATTCACATATTAAATTGGACCATAAAAGGATTTGGCTTCTCTTTCTTCTCCTCTTCTTATGGCTTGCTGCCATATTTCTTCTCTTAGTGCCAGCTCCTGCATCTATGTTCATTTCATCTGGTTTTTAGACATCTTTATAAAGCCTCTTACTCACCTCATTAATTGTCTACGACTTTCTTTCTCTGTGAACCTTTGCATGCTCTTTCATAAGATATATACCAGTTCCAGATTTTCCTGCAAAGTTATATGTCAAAGCTTACTTGAAAGATAAGGATGCTTCTTAAGTTCCTCTAGCCAAGCTGAGCTTATTAGAATGCCTTACTTTTTTCTAGTCTTCAGGAGAGATAGAATATCGTTTGTTATGTGCTTCTTCAATTATTTCTCTGAGATACTCCTCTTTTATTGTACCAAGGACACCAAAGAAAAAGTTCCTCTCTGGTAGTTTATTAGAGAGTTGTTTCTTGGTAGGAAGGTAAACTACAACTTCCTCATCTGACATGGCATCCTCATAAAGATTAGTGACTGAAATCTCAGGGTAGTTAGGAATTTCTCTTAGTTTAATCTCTTTATTTTTAAAAGCTTTCTTCTCCTCGCAAAGTATTGCTTTTCAAGAATGAAATTTTGGTACCTTCCATCGTTGGAAGGAATAATCCAACTGTTTAAGATGTTAATAGTCGTCAAGTTATCTTACCATGTAAAGCTAGGTATCGATAGAGATCTTCCTTACTTCTGAATCTAGAGATCATTTCTTGAGCCTCGACTCTTTTCACTTGATCATTGAGTGATTCCATCTTTGTTCCTCTTCCTATTAATGAATTTCAAATTATAATTTATAGACTTCTGGATCCTATTGTTTAAAAACTTACTATTAAATATGGGCATCTTATAGGAGGTCAACCCTGTAAAGATACGTGGAGAAAGTTCGCAGAAGCTGTAACAAACTTCAGAGATGGAGCTCCATTTTTATCAATTTT